>JAFFST010055742.1:79952-90138 GCA_022414735.1 Noturus placidus
GTTTAATAACTGCTAATTTAAATGATTTAGGTACATAGCCTGTACTAAGGGAAGAATTGATTATATTTAAAAGTGGTTCAATTATTCCAGGACAAATCTGTTTAAAGAAGGATGTCGGTACATGATCGAGTATGCAGGTTGATGAATTGGCTGAAGAGATTATGGAAGCTAGTTCAGTCTCTCTAAGGGGAGAAAAATATTCTAAACATTGATTTGATATTGCTATATTATTATCTATAGGGCTAGTTACAATACTGTCTGGTTTTAATTAATAGCCTGAATTTCACATCTTATATTATCAACCTTAGTGAAAAATGTGATGAACTCTTCACTGCTATGTAATGATTGAGTGTTTCTCTCTGTAGTGGATTTATTCCTAGTTAATTTTACTACTGTGTTAAATAGAAATCTAGAATTGTTTTTATTATTTTCTATTATGGTGGAAAGGTAGACTTTTCTAGCTTCACTAAGAGATTTTCTATACTTCAGGAGGCTCTCCTTCCATGCTGTTTGGAATATTACCAATTTGGTTTGGCGCCATTTACATCATAATCGTTTTAATTATTTTGGTTGGTTTTAATTATTTTAAGGTACACCTTTGATCATTATACCACGGTGCTAGTTTTTTCTCTCTAATTAATTTTCTTTTGAGTGGAGCCACTCTATCTAATGTGTAGCGGACAGTTGACTCTAAGCTTATAGTCGCATTATCGAGGTCTATCGGATCGGGCGATGATCCAAATCTAATTGACGTTTCTGAGAGACTATTTATGAAGCTAGTTGCAGTAGCTGGTGTGAAGGTACGTTTTACACGGTAGCGAGGTGAGGTGGAAATATAATGATCAATATGAATTGTAGACAAGATAAGATAATGATCTGAGACAACTTCAGACTGGGGACGAATTTCAGGATTTTCTATATTTAATCCATACGTTAATATGAGGTCAATCGTGTGACCACCATTATGGGTCGGTCCAATTACATTCTGCTTAACCCCTACTGAATCTAAGATGGATACAACCGCGGTTCTCAGAGGGTGTTCTGGGCTATCAAAATGAATATTAAAATCACAGACGATTAATGCCTTATCTACAGAAACAACCAGGTTTTTGAGATAAAGCCTGCAAATTCACTAATCTAAATTCAGAATCTGCTTCTCCACCTCCTCCAGCTCCAACAGCACCGTGTGCAGCTTGAGCGAGTCCGCATCTGCACTCAGAACCGAGGAAACAATAGACATGTTAAACGTAAGGTGAGAAATAAACAAGGCTAGCGGTGGCTAATGCTAGCGGTGGCTAATGCTAGCGGTGGCTAATGCTGTGGTCTGATACTCCTTCCATTTCAATATTATCGCTTGCACAGTGCTCCTTGGGATGTTTAAAGCTTGGGAAATCTTTCTGTATCCAAATCTGGCTTTAAACTTCTTCACAACAGTATCTCGGACCTGCCTGGTGTGTTCCTTGTTCTTCATGATGCTCTCTGTGCTTTAAACGGACCTCTGAGACTATCACAGAGCAGGTGCATTTATACGGAGACTTGATTACACACAGGTGGATTCTATTTATCAACATTAGACATTTAGGTCAACATTGGATCATTCAGAGATCCTCACTGAACTTCCGGAGAGAGTTTGCTGCACTGAAAGTAAAGGGGCTGAATAATTTTGCACGCCCAATTTTTCAGTTTTTTATTTGTTGAAAAAGTTTGAAATATCCCATAAATTTGGTTCCACTTCATGATTGTGTCCCACCTGTTGTTGATTCTTCACAAAAAATTACAGTTTTATATCTTTATGTTTGAGGCCTGAAATGTGGCAAAAGGTCGAACAGTTCAAGGGGGCCGAATACTTTCGCAAAGCACTGTAGCGTCACCTACAGCTTGTGATGATAGTAAGAAACTGCAAAAAATTTTAGCCCTTCTGTCTCGAAGAGAATTTTTGTAAGCAGATCAAACTTTTTTATAGACAGAAGGATCCAGCACAGGATTTTTTATTAGAATAATGTCGGATTTTGCTGTCTGATTTGTTCGGCTTGTTCTCTTGGCCAGCACATTGCTGTTGTTAGAGAAGTCTGAATAAAGCCCTTTCTTAAGCACATACAGCTATGCTAACACTTACTCGGGCGGCTGTGGCTCAGTTGGTAGAGCGGGTTGTCCACTAATCCACTAATCGTGGGGTTGGCGGCTCGAATCCCGGCCCGGTTGACTCCACATGCCGAAGTGTCCTTGGGCAAGACACTGAACCCTAAGTTGCCCCCAATGGCAAGCTGTCAGCTCTGCTCCCATTGGTGTGTGAATGTGATCTCATTAGTAAGTCGCTTGTAAATGTAAAAATGATATTTCTGTAAAGCTGCTTTGAGACAATGTACCATTGTAAAAAAGCGCTATACAAATTGATAAATTAAATTAATCATTGTCGTCATCCATCAAATCACAAAGCTACTATTATGGCTACATCTTGGCTCGTGCTTCTTTCTGCCTTGGCCTAATTGCGATGACATTTCAGTTGTGTGTGTTCAGTGTCTATGACTGCCACATTTCCATTATTTGGGACCACAAAAATGAGTGTGGTTTCACCAGTGCGGTTGTATGTTAGTCTTTCTGTTGTTCTGGGGTGAAGCGGTTCAGATTTGAAGTTGATGGAAATTGTAGATTGAATCGGCTTGCGCTGTAAATATTTGTGTATTTTTTTTCTCCCCCTTAGTGTTGTGTGTACTATATTGGAGTGTACAGTTTAAACCGTGGTGATAATCAGAGTTTTTCAACGGCATACGCAAACCTTTATTATGAAATATGGAGAGAATTTAATGAAAAAAATATGTATAGAAATGTCAGCTTTCTGGAGACATCCTCAGGGCAGAAACGACATTCAGGTAATATCTGTAATTATATCTGCAGATATCAGACCTCGTCCTGTCTTTAACAAGCTTGGTGGCATTAAAAGCGGCTGAGGTTAAGGATGAAAATGCCGGAAAGCTCTGAACCATTTCACATCTCGCTAAATCCAGCATTTCTGTGGTTATTTTTTATTTATTTATTTTTAATTTATTTTTAGAAATGTAAGTACACAAAGACGGAATCCATTTTATATTGTGTTCAAATATTTGATTTGAGATAAAATCTGCAAACTCACACATGCACACCAGTCAAGTGATTGAATTTGTGAGAACATGGCAAATATGGGATCACTATTAAATGCAGTGGGCTTTGCTAACAGCTAATGGCTAACATTTAACATCATTTACAATCATGTATGTATTTAGCAATTAAAATGAGGGAAAGTATGCCAATTCATACAATACTGATGCTAATAATATACATTTATGTACTTGGCATTCGGTTGGCTAAAATTCTACCAACACTGTTGCTAGGCAACTGGAGAATACGGATGCTGAACATAAGGTCGGTAATATCTTTAGTTAGCTAGATCTGAGCCGTCAGGAATTATATACAAGCAATATAAACTATTGAGAATATCAATATTTACCTCAGATCTTTTGTTACATTGCCAAGAAAAATGTTTTGTATGACTAAAATTATACTTAGCATCAACCGCTAACTAAATTTCCCTAAGTTCCACCATATTGAAAACTATAAACTTGAAATATTATAAAATGTCAGTTCCCAAGGCATGTTTGTTTTTGCATTTTAAAATATGCAAATATTTAACTAGGAAAATGAGGCAAAATGTCAGTTGGTACACTCATGATTATTAATAATCATTATAACGCCCAGCCCTGGACTGTATGGTTCATTTAAATTTGAATGCTTGCCATTAAGTCGTTAAAGTTGTTGCTAACCAACTGGAGAATCCAGTAACTGAGGCTAATGATTTAGCTAGCTAAATGTTATTCAGACAATGCAAAGGCATAATGACAATAAAAATTAGATAAAACTATCGACAACATCAACATTGACCTCAGATTCGATGGTAATTTGCTAAGAAAGAGGTTCTGTATGGCTAAAATTACACTTGGCATTGAACGCTAACTAAACTTCCTTTAATTCCAGTATAAAAGTTGACCGCCCCTCATTGTCTTAGCTGAATGTTTCACTGTATTTTTAGTATTAAACCCATTTTCATAGCAGCCATAAAAAAGCAAGATGAGTAATCAGAAACAAGGTACAAAGTCTTCCTCGGTGTTAAAACATTAACAGCTTAACCGTAACCCACGCTTCGCCTTCGCCTCAGCTTGTAGGCCCTTAAGTGCTACAAGTCGCCTGATAAGTGCTCCTACGTAACCCAACCCTCGTTCCAACCACAACTGCTATTTACTAAATGATATTTCAAAGGCATTGGATTTTTTTTTTTTTTTCATGCCCGGGACGCTGGCAGCCTTTCAGAAGCTTCTCTCGTACTTTGGCGTGGAGCCCCGAGCGCCATATTCAACCCCCGGCTCGGCAGTGCCAAGTAAGGGCTCAGGTCAAGTTCGTTTCGCAGTGAGGGGTGTGATGGGAGCTCAGATGAGGCAGGGAGGAAGTGTGACCTCGGGGTAACGCAGATCTTTTGGCACTCGCTCCGTCATGCCATGTGGAAGAAACTCGTACAGTATGGACGCAAAAAAGAGACGGAACAATTCACAGAATTTTTTTTTATTTTTTAAATTAGCAAGCACTAGACAGACATTTCTGCAATTCATAATATAAAGGTTTGCTAACAAAGTGGCAAAACATGAAGAATAAACATGTGACGTGCTGAATTTATCTAGAAAAAGGAATTGTTTACAAATATTTTTGCTTACACTTTTTTTAAAAAGTATCTCTATTTAATAATAAAGAAAAAAAAATTACTGTCAAATCAACTGCTTCCAGTCAAAGCTCGTTCATATTTATACTGGTGGCTTAGCTGTTAAGGCTCTGTGTTAGTGATCAGAAGGTCAGGGGTTCAAGCCTCAGCGCTGCCACTGTTGGGCCCTTGAGCAAGGCCCTTAACCTTCTCTGCTCCAGGGGGCGCTGTATCATGGCTGACCCTGCGCTCTGACCCCAACTTCCTAACATGCTGGGGTATGCAGAGAAAAGACTTTCACTGTGCTCTAATGTACACATGCCCAATAAAAGTTATTTTAAAATGTAAAATTTTTCATTTTTAAACACTACCGATATCTCAGGAACGCATACTGCGATGTGATTTCATCACAATATCAATGTTATATCGTCATATCGCCCAGCCGTGTAGCAAACACCGTGGAATTCGTAGCGTTGAATTAATTTGGCTCTGTTGAAGTTCTACACAAATTAAAAAAAAAAAAAAACCTTCTTAAATATATATATATATATATATATATATATATATATATATATATATATATATATATAATTTGATGGGAAACAAAATGGAGGATATAAAAGAGATAGGAGGCAAAGGTTTATTTATTTATTTATTTTTTAGGAAATAATTATATTGCGTTTGATAAACGAGATGTAAATATACACTTGTGTCACGTTTAATATCTTGATTGTGTATTTATTAGGTGATAAATGTTTTTTTTGTCCAACACTGGAGTAGTGGCTATGTGATGGACGCGCTGATAAATTGGACTTGACAAGGAAACAAAAACAAGATGTAATTGGCAGTACGCTTGTTTCACACATCTCTCTGTGTGCCTGTAAATCTCACTAATAAACACACACACACACACACACACACACACACACACACACACACACACACAGAGTAGATGTTAGCTCTGACAGAAACGTATATGTGACGGTTGTTGTAATTGCCGAGCGAGACGCCGGCTTTCTGACGTCCGTGGCTGTCCATCTGCTGCTGAAACAGACATGGCAGCTTTCTTCCTAACGAGTGGCTCGGGCCTGCTGCTGCTGAGGGACGAGCGGGAGACGTAAATGATTTTTATGTGCAGAATGACACGGACCTTTTTATCGCATGATTTCGACTCAAACATATTGTGTTTTAGACTTTGGCAGTAACAGCTTTCGCCTCTTTGTTTGGTGTTGAATCCGGGTGATGCGTGTTTATTGTAACGAGAAAGGACTGTGAGATGTAGAAATGTAAATACGCAGCCAGCAGTTAAAAAGACAGTCAACGTGAACTCTGCGTTTTGTTTTTTTTTCATTCCTTTATTAATTTTATTATAAAGAAAAGAAAGTCGAATATCCAGTTGAAATGATGATCTTTTTGTTAAAGAATGGTGTTGAAAAAGTCTACAACTTTGGGATAAAACAACAATAATGAAAAATGCAAATTAGTAGCTTTTTATCAGAGAGATTTTAAAAGAGAACCTTTACTGTTTTAATTTAAATGTTTTTTTTGTTTTCTTTCTTTCTTTCTTTCTTTCTTTCTTTCTTTCTTTCTTTCTTTCTTTCTTTCTTTCTTTCTCTTTCTTTCTTTCTTTCTTTCTTTCTTCAGCATTCTTCCATTCAGTCTTTTCTCCCTTCTCAGAGGGCCATAATTTCCTTCCTTCCTTCCTTTTCTCTCTCCCTTCCTTCTCAGAGGGCACTTCTTTCCTTTCTTTCCTTCCTCTCTGCCATTCTTCCTTCCTTCCCTACATTCTTTCTTACTGCCTTTCTTTTTTCTTTCTCTCCCTCTCATTCTTCCTTCCTTCCTTCCTTCCTTCCTTCCTTCCTTCCTTCCTTCCTATGACTTTCATTTCCTTCCTTCCTTTCTTCACTTCTTGGAGGGTGCTTCTTTCCTTTCTTTCCTTTCTTTTTGCCTTTCTTTCTCCCTCACCTACCTACTTTCTTTCTTTCATTCTTTCTTCCTTCATCTCTTCTCTCTCTCCCTTTCTTTCTTCTCTCCTCTTCCTTCTCTCTCCCCTTTCCCCTCACTTCTTGGAGGGTGTTTCTTTCCTTTCTTTCCTTCCTTTCTTCCTTCCTTCCTTCCTTCTCTCTCTTCCTTCTTTCCTCCCTTCTCGGAGGGTTCTTCTTTCATTCATTCCTTACTTTTCTTCCATCTTTCCTGCCTCCTTTTCCTTCCTGCCTTCTTTCCATCTATCCACTTTTCCTCCTTTCCTTCCTCCCGTCCTCCTTTCCTGCCTTCCTTCCTCCTTTCCTTCCTCCTTTCCTTCCTCCCATCCTTCCTTCTCTGGCAGGAGAGAATATTGTTCATGCTATATATCCTTCTTTTCAGGCCAGACTTTATTTTGTGGAGAGCAGTTCTGGAGTGTAATTTATGTTCTTGACATTTTGTGACCTAAATCTTACTTTAAATCCCCACAAAAATGTGCAGAAACACTTGGTACAAACTTTAGTGTGAAAAAGACTGAGCTGTGAGCAGCAGCTTCTCCTTGTGAAGTGTGTGTGTGTGTGTGTGTGTGTGTGTGTGTGTGTGTGCAGTTCAGAGAAGGAAAAGAAGGGAAAGACTGCGCTCATTGTTTTGGTTGTAGACGGCGAGGCCCCTTCAGTCCTTCAGGACGTCCTTCAGTGTCCCAGAGGAGCCGGTCTCGTCTCTCTGCTGACCCCCTGCAGGCCGCCCCATACCTCCCCCCCATGCCCAACTCATACTCCCCCAAACCACTCACATTTCATCCAGGCTGATGTGTCAGTCATGTCTGTGTTTACCACGTCTCAAGCACAAAGAAGTGCGTCCTCTGTATAATGGCTTTATAACATCGACATCAACACCAAGCCACAAAAACAGAAAGGACACGTCGGGTTCGAGGGTAAAAACCCCCATTTATCACCGATGATCAGAGTCTAAATACATTGACTTTACACTGTCAGCCTCGTGTTTACTTTATGACCCGACTCTTAAACTTTAATTTGTCTGACGTAAGAGTTGCTGCGCTGCCTAAAGGAACACCTCATGCTTATCACGGCCATAAATCAGACCTTTAACAAGCTTCTAATTGCACATTAATGGTGCTGGAGCTCTGCAGCAGCTTGCCGCTCTCGCCTGCTCTTATCTCACCCAGATATGCTTATCACAGATCCGGGCTGACGCAGCAAATAAAGCCATATACAAGTGTATAAAGTGTGCAGGAGAAGTGTGGCACTTCAGATTTAGTGTGTGTGTGTTGCGTGACAATGAGAGTATTTGATCGTCCTGGCTGTTTCATCGTTACCGAGATCGTGGTAAGGCAAGATGAGATGAGATTACAAGAAGCACTAGGCTGTAGATTATAATATACGGACGCACTCGAGTTGAGAGATATGATCGAATATATCATGATACCTGAAGACATTTCTCAAATATGCACATTGTCACAGTGTGCAGCTTAATAAAAAATAAAAAACCTGTCAGCAAAGCAGTTGTATGTGTGTATATATATATACACAGTATCTCACAGAAGTAAGTACACCCCTCACACTTGTGTAAATATTTGATGATATCTTTTCATGTACAACACTGAAGAAATGACACTTTGCTACAATGTAAAGTAGTGAGTGTACAGCTTGTGTAACAGTGTCAATTTACTGTCCCCTCAAAATAACTCAACACACACACATGTGTCTAAACCACTGGCAACAAAAGTGAGTACACCCCTAAATGAAAATGTACAAATTGGGTCCAATTAACCATTTTTCTGTGACTTGTTAGTGTTACAAGGTTTCAGGTGTGAATGGGGAGCAGGTGTGTTCAATTTGGTGTCATCACTCTCACACTCCCTCATACTGGTCACTGGAAGTTCAACATGGCACCTCATGGTTAAGAACTCTCTGAGGATATATACAGGTATATATAAAATATAAAAACCTGGAGCCTATCCCAGGGAGCATGGAACACAAGGCGGGGTTCACCCTGGACAGAGTGCCAATCCATCGCAGAGCAGAATCACACACACATTCACACACCCATTCATGTACTGTATGTCGTGTTTCATAAAAAAAAAAAAATAATAATTTATCAATTTATCAATTGTAAAAAAAAAAGTATCATGATATGATCTTTTTGTTATATCACTGGACCCTTACTTACAGGTAATAAGCCTGCACTGAGGACTGGTCTGATCTGGAATATTCGAGTCGTTTCAGTTCCAGGAAATCGTTATTGTTATTGAACAGAAACTTATTTCCATCGGACTTGATGTGAGCAGTCAACATGAACTAATTAAAACGAGTGTTTTGTAGAAATTATTCTAATCTCCGTCTCTGATCTGATTAAACGTATTTGGCCGTAACAGCCGATAAGAATAAAACGCGTCTGACTGTCGTTATCTCGCTCGGTAGCTGAGGCTACGCTTCACAGATCACAACACACACGCTGCATTATTACTGCTTGGAGTGTGTGAATATTTCTTCGACACAATTGGCAGTTAAGAGTCAGAAATTAAAGGTTTTATTTGTGCGCTCGGTGAATATGAGCTGTGTTTTGTTCACTGGAAATGTAATGTACGTAAATCATGACTGTTCTTCCAAAACGTTTATGTCTCTAAAAACGTTTTTGTCTCTAAAAACGTTTGTATCTAAAAACGTTTAAGTCTCTAAAAACGTTTATGTCTCTAAAAACATTTGTGTCTCTAAAAACGTTTATGTCTCTAAAAACGTTTATGTCTCTAAAACGTTTGTCTCTAAAAACGTTTTGTCTCTAAAAACGTTTATGTCTCTAAAAACGTTTAAGTCTCTAAAACGTTTATGTCTCTAAAAACGTTTGTGTCTCTAAAACGTTTGTCTCTAAAAACGTTTATGTCTCTAAAAACGTTCATGTCTCTAAAAAAGTTTGTGTCTCTAAAACGTTTGTCTCTAAAAACGTTTATGTCTCTAAAAACGTTTATGTCTCTAAAAACGTTTTTGTCTCTAAAAACGTTTAGGTCTCTAAAAACGTTTGTCTCTAAAAACGTTTGTGTCTCTTAAAACGTTTATGTCTCTAAAAACTTTTTTGTCTATAAAAACGTTTAGGTCTCTAAAAACGTTTATGTCTCTAAAAACGTTTTTGTCTCTAAAAACGTTTAGGTCTCTAAAAACATTTTTGTCTCTAAAACGTTTGTCTCTAAAAACGTTTATGTCTCTAAAAACGTTTTTTTTTTGTCTCTAAAAACGTTTTTGTCTCTAAAAACATTTAAGCCTCTAAAAACGTTTATGTCTCTAAAAACGTTTGTGTCTCTAAAACGTTTGTCTCTAAAAACGTTTATGTCTCTAAAAACGTTTATGTCTCTAAAAACGGTTAAGTCTCTAAAATCGTTTGTGTCTCTAAAAACGTTTAGGTCTCTAAAAACGTTTTTGTCTCTAAAAACGTTTAGGTCTCTAAAAACGTTTTTGTCTCTAAAAACGTTTAGGTCTCTAAAAACGT
>JAFFST010055742.1:98256-115118 GCA_022414735.1 Noturus placidus
GTGTGTGTGTGTGTGTGTGTGTGTGTGTGTGTGTGTGTGTGTGTGTGTGTGTGTGTGTGTGTGTGAAGCCAATGAGCACTGCGAAGACACATCAGTTCCAGGTCATCAGATTCTGGACAAATGATTTGTGACCTGGACCACGACTTAATCCCAGACACTTTTAATTGTTTCTCTCTCTCTCTCTCTCTCTCTCTCTCTCTCTCTCTCTCTCTCTCTCTCTCTCTCTCACACACACACACGCGCACACACAAACACACACACACACCCCCTCATTCTGCCACATTCATTTGCTTATATACTCCCATTGCACTTGCGCACACACACCCACACGTACACAGATATATGTGTGTATATAAAGACGTATAGCTGTGATGAGTGTCTCGCTCTCCGGTAGTCTCTCAGGCCACTGTGATGCCACTCCACTCCACTCCACTCCACTCGTCTCCTCTCCTCCCGCCACCTCACGTTTCTCCCCTTTGATCACAGACGTGTCAGACGTCTAAAATGACAGCGCTGTGTTTAAAGTGTTGCTCCACTGCACTCCAAAGAAGACAGACGATACTGTAATTGGAGGATGAGTTTCCTCACAGAGCCGTAGGTTTGTGGGCTGTAGAGGTGGACCTTATCATGGGCGTAACCATGCACTCTTTGGGGGGGGTCGTGACTCTTTGGGGGGTCGCACTCTTTGGGGGGTGGGGGGTTGGTTGGCGCTTGGACCCCCCCAATGTCCATAACATGGTTACACCCTTGGACCTTATCATAAAAATCTATCACTTTTCTACAAATCCCAGCGTAGATATCACAGTGTAAAGGTCAGCTAACAACCACCCAGCAAAACTGCCCTGCTTTATTTATAAATCTACATAAAATCTTTATTTATACATTTTATAAATACGTCTGATACAAAAAAATATATACAAAAATGTATTATTTTACACTGAAAATCTGTATAAATGTTCATTTTTACATTTATAAGCATTTAGTCAACTTTAGTACACGTTTTAGTACACATTTAAGTCTGTTTTACATAAAGGTGTACTAAAATATGACATGTAATATGGTTTTATTACATTTTTACACTTTCAATCACATTTTTACACTTTTTTTTTTACACTTTTATCAATTTGTATAGCGCTTTTTACAATGGTACATTGTCTCAAAGCAGCTTTACAGAAATATCATTTTTACATTTACAAGAGACTTACTAATGAGACACACTCACACACCAATGGTAGCAGAGCTGCATGCAAGGTGCTAGCTTGCCATCGGGGGCAACTTAGGGTTCAGTGTCTTGCCCAAGGACACTTCGGCATGGGATCACCCGGGCCGGGATTCGAACCATCAACCCTACGATTAGTGGATTAGTGGACAACCCGCTCTACCAACTGAGCCACAGCCGCCCCTTTTAACTTCATTGACACTTTAGTACACATTTTATATTTTTAATACACATTTTAGTCTGTTTTACATGTTTTTTATTTTAGTACATGTTTACACATTACAGTATATTTTATTTTAATAAGCAGTAAATGGCTTCCTGTTCACTATATACACTCCCTACATAGAGTATAATACAGCAGAACCTCCATAGTCCACTATATGTCTAGTAAACTGGCATTCGAGGTCACATGTCCAACTGTCTTCGAGTCTTTTGTAGGGCAAAGTGTTTTGCACTTTTCTTGCATTCAACATTTATCTCGTTTCTCACCAAAGTATTGGCACCCCGTTTGGGCCGTCAGCAAAGTCACTATGTTAATATTTCAACCTAAAATAAGCTAAAGGTTCGTTCATTTGAGGCCAAAGAAAATCAATTTACATTGATCTAATAGCTTTAACACTCAATTAGCATGATTACGTTTCTCCAATTGTGTGATGTGTAATATTAAACAACTGTTATCCTTAGGCGAATTTGGAAAGCTAGATGTTGAAGGTGCGGCTGTGCTGATGAGGAATGTCTAGATAACTAATACATGTAAAGCACGCTTTATGACAGATGCTTAAAAAATTCGTTTGTGCAGGGCTCCGGTGCTAAATCTGCAAGTCAGTGGCTTCAGGCAGCATTTTTAGAGCTTCCAAGATGAAAAAAAAGTCTGTCTCATTCCGAAGGTAGAATAAGGACAACAGTCTTCTAAGAAGCAGTGCAGGCTTCAACCCCGTAATTTCATCCGATGGACAAATGAGTCCCTTGAAATAAAAACATGGCGGTCGTAAATGTGGCCTGACCACGTGCACTGAGGACGATGTTTACAAATGTTAGTTTAACTGGCTGTCTCGTACCACCATTTTATTTTATACAAGGCATATCTGTGCTTGCCAGAGGTTTTTTTTCTTCTTCATTTTTCCCCCTTCATGGTTACATTGTGCCAAAACACAACCAGTACTTAAGATTTAAACACGAGATTTAAGAAGTGACATTTAAGAAGACTTGGAATAACAGTGAAGGGAATCCAAAGCATGACGCTTGTCAAACTTTTGAGGGGGAAAAAGTGAATTGGTTAATTTTGTGATCATAAATCAGCAATATATAAATGATATAAATGCAGTAGCAACGCGCTCAACAAAGATCTGGATCAGAATTGACTCCAGAGTCATTGTGAAACTAGTCATGAATATTTTTCACACTTTCTCCATCACTTTCTTTAATGTTGTGTTAAGATCTCACTCCAGATCTTCAGATCCCAGTATCATTGCACTGAACCTCATTCCCATCCCCTGTCTGTGCTCTGCAGGATCTCGTCTGCGGCAGGAGGACTACCCGCCCCGCATCGTGGAGCATCCCTCTGATCTGATCGTGTCCAAGGGCGAACCTGCCACCCTCAACTGCAAGGCCGAGGGGCGGCCCACGCCCACGGTGGAATGGTACAAAGATGGCGAAAGGGTGGAGACGGATCGGGACGACTCGCGTTCCCATCGCATGCTCCTTCCCACCGGTTCTCTGTTCTTCCTCAAAATAATTCACGGCCGTCGGAGCAAACCGGACGAAGGCTCGTACGTCTGCGTGGCTCGCAACTATCTTGGAGAAGCTGTTAGCCACAACGCGTCGCTGGAAGTAGCCAGTAAGTGCTTGGCTCCTTTTCATTTCTGCTCAAAAAGCTTTTTCATGGTGTTGGAATAATGGCGTTGCTTATCAAGGCCTCTCTGGGAGCGATAGCTTTTCCCCCGGGGTGCTATTGAAACCAAGTCACAGTCTCCGTTCAGTGCTGCGTCTCTGACCTCGTGCCCACGCTCTGAATGCAGGACAGGTTATAGCTCCTTTAGCTCGAATGGTAAAGGGTTTCCAGTTTCCTCCTGGGGCTGGACGCTCAATGGGCTCAGTGAGTTGGATAATCTAGAGATGGGAAGGAAGTGCTCGCGTCGGTGGCTCTGCATGCTGATCCCGGTGGATAGAGCACACCAGATACAGTCGGCTCGAGTAGTTCATAAAGAAGCTTCACTAGGTGGTCAGGAGTCATCAGAGATACTAATCCTCTCACACAGTTGGTGTTCAGCAGGTGGTGTTTGTTTGAGAGAAATGTTTCAGCTCTTGGCGAAGACTTTGGTCATTTATCTAGCTGCGAATTCGAAGCCATCGGAATGTCTGACTTTAAGAGAACATGCTGTAAATTCTGAGAGTTATGGAGGGAGTTTTAAATAAGGACAGGTGGGGTTTTTCTCGACATGATGTTTGGATGTGCTTTCTTTTCTTGATGAATGTAAAAGTTTGCATACCCTTAGCACAAAGAGATGGTGGAGAAATGTAAATGGTAGTCTGTTTATGTTAAAATATAAAAAAATGTCAAACAAATCTAAATTATATAAACATTGTAAAATATTTTATCTCCATTTCTTCGTGATATTGCCAGTGTGTCCATTTCATTTTTAACTTCTTAAATTCTCATCTGCCAATTGTAGAAAATCCTCATTTTCTCATGGGGTGTGCAGACGTTTGCACTCAAATCGACTAATTGCCAATTAATTTGATTAATTGACTAACCGTCACATTCCATGACCACTTGTTTTCACTTGGTTTGTCCAGTGACAGAACGGCCTTTAACTCTCAAATTCTATCCAAACCACGCAAATGATGGATTTTGAGTAAACAATATTAAATAAAGTAAAATAAGCCTGTGAGGGGTTTTTTTGGAGCTTGAAGTGTTTTTGGATTATAGGTTTTGCTGTAAGGAAGTTCCTTCTTTTCAGAGTTAAGTCTACTACTATAGATCGTTTGTGTGTGTGTGTGCGTGTGTGTGTGTGTGTGTGTGAGCTGCCATTTTTAATGAAGGACTTGCATTTGGCTTCTTCCATGAACTGCTCGGTGTACTGTATCTTTTCAAGCTCAAGAGGAGCGAATGGGGAGGATCTCAGATAGCAACCACTATTCAAGTATGCCCAGGAGCTGTCACCAAGGCTCTTGCTGTAATCTAATCGACCTGGCAATGGTTTGGAAGGAACGCTTGACTGCTTTGAGTTTCAAGTGGAATGTGTGACATTGGCATCTGCTCCTCGGTGGGCATAGTTTCAGCTCTTTAATCAAATGCTCTGAGTTCCTGAATAATATTCAGTTTTTACACCCTATTAAAAACTGCTAAGTGGAGTACTGTTTGATTTAGACGTAACAGACTGACCTCTGCAAATCAAAATAATAGGGTTAGGGTTAGGGTTAACAGCACTGCTGAATTCCCGATTCTGATTGGTCAGAAGGTGTTGATTTAAATAAAACAGCAGCTCCGCCGGTAATGATGCATATAAATTGTAGATTTCCTATTAAAACATGTAAAAAGGAAATATGGTATATGTTCCTGTAAGGAGACGTGTAGTGTTTTTGGAAGGAGTCTCCAGTGTCAGCGCTTTGTAACAGTCAGCAGTAAAGCTGAAACTTTACGTTTTTAGACAAAAAGCTGCCTTTCTTGACTTATCATCTAAAAGCGCGTTAAATAAGAGAGAATGACTGTTTATAGCTGCTATAAGTGATAACAGGAACTAACTTGTTTCACAGAAGCTCCACACCATTAAACGGTTAAAAAGTATCATGTCGTTCTTTAATAAATAACAATTTTTTGGCAAACAACTATGCTGTGGTATAAGAGGAATAAAACACTTCAGGATGTGCTGTTGTAGTTATAAAAAAAAATCAACTTCAAGGTGGTAACAGTAACTCTGCTTAAACCTGAATTTCTGTCAGTTATCAAAGAATATTAGCAGCAGTGGGAGCTCATTGGATAAGATGTTGGACTACTGCTTGGAAGGTCATGCGTTTAAACTCCAGCATTGCCAAGCTCTCACTTTTGGCCCCTTCAGCAAGGCCCTTAACCCTCGACCGCTCAGATGTATAAATGAGATCAATGTAAGCCGCCCTGGATAAGTGCGTCTGCCAAATGCCATAAATGTAAATGTAAATGTATTAGAACCTTCAGGAAGTATTCAACAGGTGCTAAGGAGACCTCACAGAAAAAGAAAGAAAAAAACAGACCCATAAAAACCTAATCCTGTTGTGGAGATTTAGCACAGAAAATCCAGACTTGCGATTTCATCCCGACATGCCAAAGATATTTGCAGAGTATATAATGAGCATCCGGAGGGATCACAGACATCCGTGCGGCCGGTTCCAATCATAACATGCCATATTTTCCAGATTATATTTTCTCCCTGCTAGCACACAGTAGGAGTACTGGCAAGTGCAGGAGCTAAAAACAGCAATGCTGAAAAGCAGATGATATCCACTCTTCATTGCAGTGGCTGGATTTCAAATATATATATAAACAACAAGAGCCCGAATGGCAAGATGGTTTAACCAGAAGACAGGGATCACGACACCGCAGGCCGCTGGGACGCTTACTTTGTATGAAATTCAAACAGGACCATAATAGCATGGTGTCAAAGCTCAGAAACCATCGCAGTGTGTTTCCGACCCCTCCCCCCCCCACGTTACCCCAGCCACCCTGTGTGTAATTATGTTGCCCGAGCAACATAGGGTTGGAAACCCTCTCTAGGAATGTAGCATACTCCACAGCTCTGTGATTTTTACAATGCTTTAATTGTAGGCTAAAGGAGCAACGCATTTTTCTCAAGACATTTCTGTGACCTTTGTTTCTGTCATATAAGTGTTTGGTTTTAAAATAAAATAAAAAAAAAAAAATGGTTTAATTAATTGCCCAGAAGTGCAATGCTTGCTGATAAAACTCTTACCTTCAGGAACGTTGCCCTTCTAATGCCAAAACACCTCGTAAAAAATGAAATCCCATAAAGAATATTTGTTCAAATTAACCCATGGAACTATTCAAAATCTAAACTCTACATCCACTCTAAATCTGGTGAAAACATTGATGCTTGCTATCTTTCTGACGGTGTTTCTGAGATAAAAGCTTGGATGAACAATAACTTTCTGTGCCTGAACTGCGGGAAAACTGAGGTTATGCTTATAGGTTCCCGTCATCAAATTCGCAAAGCAGCTCCACTATCCCTGTTTTTTGATGGCTCTGTTCTGGAGACCCAGAGTAAGATGAGGAACCTTGCTGTGATTTTCGATACCAGCCTCACTTTTGATTTTTTTTGTTCAGAGCACTGTGAAGTCATCCTTCTTTCATCTCAGAAACATAGCCAGACTCCGCCCAATGCTAAATCTATCTGTCGCTGAAAAGCTGATTCATTCATTTGTGATCACACGGCTGGATTACTGCAGTGCCGTTTTAGTCGGAGTTTCTAAAACCACAATTAATAAATTCCAATATGTTCAGAACTTTGCCGCCCGGATCCTGACGGGAACCAGGAAATATGACCATATCACTCCTGTTTTGAAGTCATTACACTGGCTCCCGTGTCGATTTCAACGTTCCGTGTCGATTTCAAGATCATGTTGTTGGCATACAAGGTTTTACATGGCTTGGCTCCGCATTAGCTATCTGGTTTACTAATCCCTTACACCCCAAATCGCAGACTACGCTCCTCACAGTGTACAAGTGTTAACGGTTCCACTAACACACCTGAAATCTATGGGTGACCGGGCTTTCTCTGTCTATGCTCCTTCACTGTGGAACTCTCTTCCTCCTGAACTCAGGGAAGCACAGACTCTTGGCGCTTTTAAAACTCTTCTCAAGACACACTTTTTTAAACATGCATTCGACTGCTGATGTCTTTTTATAATTGTTTTAGACTTATTTTTACTATCAATTTTGTTGTTTTAGTTCTTTTGAACTTTTATTGTTGTATTTTATTCTGTGTATTCTTTTACAGCGCTTTGAGAAGCTGCTTTTAAAGGCGCTCTATAAAATAAAGATTATTATTATTATTATTATTATTATTATTATTATTATTAGTAAACTGCTTTCTTATCTTCTTGGGCTATTTTAAGAGATTTTATGATCACCCAATATGTTTGAGTTTGACTGTACAGCTAATCATTTAACATGCGCTGCTTTGCTAGGCAGTCACGCTTAGCCCAGGTTCATTCATGTTCACGTTCATCATTAGGCACAGCCTTGAGATTTGAGACTATTTGTATTTGGAGTTAAACCTCAAGTGGGTGTGGCCAGGGGACATGGAGGCTTAGTAGTTAGCAAGTTTGGTTCACACATCTAGGGTTGGGGTTCAATTCCGGCGGGTTTGTATGTTTTACGCGTTGTAGGCTGAGTGACATCTCTAAATTATCCGTAGTGTTTGTGATACGCCGGTTTCCTCCCCAGTCCAAAGACATGCATTGTAGGCTGATTGGCGTCCCTAAATTGTCTGTAGTGTGTGTGTGTGTGTGTGTGATTGTGTGTGATTGTGCTCTGCGATAGGTTGGCAGCTCGTCCAGGGTGTCACCTGTCCTGTGCACCGAGTCCCCTGGGATAGGATCTACGCTTCCTGCGACCCTGTGTAGGATAAATGGTACAGAAAATGTGGGATGTGGGATAGATGTGGGAAGACGTGGGATGGATGGGTGTGGCCTAAACTGGAAAACCTCCCACAGAGTTCCTGAAAATCTGGGAAAACCAATCTGTGAATTCCACCCCTGACAGTTTCTCAACCTCAGCGACTACAGTTCCTACAACCTCGGTTATATATTCTTTTAATACCTGCCCATGATATTTTCTAACAAACTTAGTTGGTTCTGCCTCCTAAATATAAACACACTAGTAGCCTAATTTCCGTGACCATGACCAGGCAGTTACTAAGGAATGAATGAATTAAATATTTAATCAATGCTGTACGGTAATAATGTAGTCTGTCTTTGTCCCATGAGCCACCTATCTGCATGCATACAAGTAAAACATCCTGATTTATTTATTTATTTTATCACGTCAAGATCCCAGTCCTGATGCAGAGGTCTAGTCTCAACTGGACGTCCTGGGAACCATTCTGGGAAGCAGGTTTCCTTTGTCTTTTCCTGACTTTTGTACATCCTAGAGCAACATTTCTATGTTTTACCCTCTGTTTACGTCTTTCTTTTCTATTTGATACTCGGCGTCTGTTATGTGTCATGCATTGTTGGTGAATAATAGCCTTCAGAGGGAACAAAAGATTAGAGAGCAGGGCGTGTAAGAGTAGAAGGGTTAAGAGAGGAGTGCAAGCATGCTCTTATGTGTAAGTGCTCACCGTCGAGCGCCGTGGCTGCAGGCTGCATGACGTAATGCGTAGTGTCAGGCTGTTTTTTGAGAATGACAGATGCTCCTGGCGAATGCCCCTATCTCTAAACAGCTGCGAAAATGGTGATCAAAGAAAGAAAAAAATTGACTCGTATAAAATGGGATTTCCAGAGAACCTGAAGAAAAGTTTCAACAGAGGAATAAATTCAAACTTGTAGTCATTCCATCATCTCGCTCTCTCATCATGGTGTCCTTTTTTCCTCCCCTTGCCTCCCTTCCTCTCTGGAAAGTAAACATTGTGCTTTTGGGCGCACTAAATCAGGCTAGTCATTTAAATACGGTAACTCTCTTGGAAGCTTTTGCATATCAAAGGGGCTAATAATAACATGTTCCTTCAGTTCCTCAGCTGGGAGGTTAAGAGGGGAGGGAACGGAGATGTTGATAGCCCTAGCCGCTGACCTTGGACGGCTTTCTTCTCCATGTTTATGTAATGGGCTTCTGCAGTGCGGTTATTTGTATGTTGTGCTACAAGGACTTCGAGCAAACATTGTTGTTAAGCTTCAGATTCAAAACATGTGGGTACTTTTAGTTGACAGAAAATACCACGCTGTGACATTGTGCACTTGTTTCAGTGGTTTATCGACTTGGTCATCTTGCCACATTGGTGCCGAATGTCAGTTTCATCTATCTTGGCTGATTGTAGAGGGCGGTGCCATGGCAGACGGACATGCTGGAAGGATAAATGGAAAGCGGACATTTGTGCTAAAGCATTGCTTCATAAGACCCGTTCTTACATGCACGTTTCGCTGGAATTGAACCGTAAATTATACAGGAAGTGTGAAGTGGTAATCCCAAATAGATTAACATGTCAGTCTACAAGGATTACATTATCATTAGGGTGATGCTTTACCATCTTTTCAGACGGCTTTAGCATGGTGAAGCAACATCAGAAAGAAAATCCTAAGTTCAGCAAAGAAAAAGAACAGGAGAAATGTCTGGAAATGAAAGATCTACTCACTCACCAGCAGACTTGGGGTCATTAGATACAGGTGATAAACAAATTAAAGGGATTGCAAACCCTGTGATTGTGTTGGGTAGAGATCGAGTGTAATGGCACTTCCAAGGCATTGTAGTTCCCCGACTTTCTCCATAACCCAGAAAAGATTTGTTTGTGTTCGTGCTTTATAGAAATCTTCATAGTTAATTAGTTTAATTAGAGCTAGTTTAATTAGTTTCATTCGAATGGTACTGATTGATTACAGAGAGAGGAAGCATTGGCAAGGAAGATTCAGAACCTTACATGGGAAACTTTATTGCAGTGGGATCCACGAAGACATTTCTGTTCCCAAAAATAAAAATCTGGTCAAACAAATGAAGCACTACCAAGTTCAAAATTAGAAACGAGAAGACATCTGTTCCTCAGTTGAGAGTCCCTGTATTATCGGCATCTGGCTGTTTTTAATTGTTTGGTGAGTTCCTGGGTGTGTGTCTAATTTAGAGCCATGGAAGTCAGCTGAAGATGGCCTGAAATCAAGACAGAAAAAAAAAAAAAAAAACGCATTTCATGATGTTTAATTACAGTGGAGGGAATTACTGACAGACCTCTTGAAATGGAAGATAAAAACCAAAAAAAAAAAGCCAAGAGGGAAGAGTGCAGCTTATTTGCTCTTGTCAAACTTGTCATCGCTGCTTCTATTTCACGTTCTTAATGGACCTGAAATCTGCGTGACCCATTTACAAGGCAGAAAGATTCCCTGAAGCCACATGCTGACATCAGTGTGTTACATTGGGTTCACCACGCTAAGGCAGTACCAAAATATATAGCACCTGGTGTCTTTCATTTATGAGCACTCGTAACTCGGCTGGCCCGGTTCCCAGCATCAGCATCGCCATGTAAAAAAAAAAAAACACACACACAATAAACATTCGAGGAGCTAATTTCTCATGAAAATGATCTTTAAGATCAGTATCAGAAATGTGTGCCCAGTTACACCAGAGGTCACGGACATGTGTAGTCTCTGGATCATGATGAGGGATTGGAATGGCGCCAGCTGCCCTCAATCTCTCCTCCCATTCTGCCCCGCTGTGGATGTATCAGAAAAGAGAGAAGAAGGTCAGGCTTGAGAGAGACAACTTCGTATGCTGACATGGAAAGGAGGACAGCAGGACATCCCAGCACTCTGACTTTCACTGCTTTGTTATGCTATCATGGTGGAGAAAAATCTCCTGCTGCTCAAGTCACGGGCTGGCAGAGAAAGAAGGATTTGAGGAAGGGTAAAGGGTTCATAGCAGTCATGAAGGACAGAGCACTGGGTGGATGGATGACATCTTTGAGGGTGATAGCACTGGATAGTCAGGCATGTTCTGTTGGCTGGTGTGTGTCAGGGGAGACTCCATGGTTTGGGACTCGTGTTGGTCTTGAACAGGGTGCCCTGGTCAAGCTGCACTGTTGGCCCTCAAAAATTATCAGCAAGTATCATGTCTGACCTTGCTGACAAGCTGGTCTATGCAAAGAAAAGAATTTCACTGTACTTGTGAAATTCTTTTCTTCTGTCTGAAACAGTGTGGCTCAGCAGTTAAGGTTCAGTGCTTGTGTTGCAAAGGTAGTATATTCAAATTTCAGGAGACACTGCACAGTCAGGCATGACCTTTAACCCTCGACTGCTTGGTTCTGGACTTAGCCTCACTTGCTGGTTGTTTTGGATAAAAGCAACAACCAAAAGTATCTGTGCAGCACTGGTAATGGACTGCTAAGATAATGGACAGTCTATGGTCTCAGTGAAAAGGCTTGAACAATGGAGGCATTTGGGTCAGCCAATAAAGCATCCTAAGGAGATTGTCTGGTTTGTATCTACGGGTAAAACCCTTGACAGTTCTATGTAGAATACTACAACAGACCATTTCCCTTACAGAAAAAAGTTCTAAGTAGCAAACAAAGTTTTTAAACAGCAACCATTCAAAGAAAAGGCCTCTGAGTAACCCCCCTCCTCTTTTTTATTTTTTTTTAAAAGACGGTACCTGATATCCTAAAAGCACCCGAGGTATCTTTCTGCAAGCTTCTGTTGCCAAGTTTTGCAAACTATACCAGATGTGATGCTGGTATTCCTTAAGATAGTTCGTTTTAGGCTAATATTTGAATATTTATTCGTATATAAATGCTTGTTAACGGCTCTGACGAATTAGCTTTAAGCATGTGTACATGGCGAGAAAGAAGATTTGGGGTATTCTCGACTTGACGTGAATTTTTTTTTTTTACCTGGTAAGATTAGAAATGCATTTACCACTTTCGACCTTCTTCACAAGCCAGACAAGCCATGGGTGGGTGGGGCTAGAGTCAATCCTCACTCGTAAAGCAGCAGGCTACAAAGGAGTAGGAGCCATGAAAGACCTGTTTAGGGAAGAGAATGGCGTTGTTTGAAGATCAGACAGAGGCGGATCTCATGTTAGCCCGTGTTAGGCAGAAGGGATTTTAGATTTCGTTGGGGTAAAGGATATAGAGGAGACCTGCCTTCCCAGTGTAACTGTGGACGCTTTTATGCTTTGATCTCAGGAAATTTGTATATCCTTAGGCACGGAGCGCTCAATTGGACTTGCAGAGTTTAGCCCATGTGGCAAAGTCTACATTGTTTTCCGTCCAGTCTGACCCAAGTTTTCAGATCCAAAAAAACGAAAAGCATTCAGCAGAAATGACTGACCCAGCTGGATTCCACCTCATCCTATCTTACAGACACTTGTGTGCTCGTATCAAACACCTCCTGCTAAACATTGAATAGTCCGGACTATTTCATCGTCATCGTCGTTGTCCCGTCACACTGGGCTACAGTGAGATGCAGCGATTTCCTCTCGACAGGCCTCCATTTCTGATAAACACTGATTATAAAGTCTCTCTCGGCTGGAGGGCTCAGATAGGAAGCGTCCCCCTTGACTGAAGAGCCAAGCTATTAAGCCGCCCGATGCTTCTAATCTCCCTACTTTTGGTTCCAGGTTCTCAGGAGACCCATGAGGCTATTTTTTAAATATCAGTGTATGATGCAGTTCTGCTCTGCTAGACTGAAGTGGTTAATAGTGCAAGCGTAAGCTGTTGCTTGAAGCCTTTCAGCCATCCTGATAAGGGCTGGTGAGGATTAAGGTATGTGGATGGGGAAGAAGGTAAGAGCTTTGGGGCTGTTTTTGTGGAGAAAAAGGCACAGTATGAGGTGAACTTTCATTACCTTTTTCCACAGCACTATTTTTGATTTATTTAAATTTTTTTCATCATCAAAAAGTAGATCAAAACAGGTTTTTAAATTTCCTGGAGCACATTTGTACCAGCACGTGAAACCCTGAAAATGTGGCTTTGTCTATTGTTGCCTCATCGGATAATGAAACAAACAAACGAGACATTCTCAGCTTATTTCCAGAAAAGTCTACATTTACTCAATTTAAATGCCACATTAATGCGTTATGTTTTAGGTAGCGCGCAGTCTTGACTCTCCGTAACATATATGTATATATTTGTTTTCCACCATGGTCTCAGAGTTGAGTGATAAGATATTGTTAAGATATTATTCAGTGTGAAACATTGTTAGTGTATTACATGTTGCATAAAGCTGAAATGGGCTTCTTAAGTTATGGAAGTACAGGTTAGATGGGTTAATTAGGCAGTTGCTGTGAGCGTTTTCCTTTCTTTCTTTCTTTCTTTCTTTCTTTCTTTCTTTCTTTCTTTCTTTTCTTTCTTTCTTTCTTTCTTTCTTTCTTTCTTTCTTTCTTTCTCCCTCCTTCTATAAAGTTTTGGAGAGGAAGCGGTGCCGATATGTTTAGACAAGCCATACGTGTTCTGATTTTGCCATTAGCGTGATCATAAATCTTATGAACAAAATACTTCCTCAGATGATTTAACAGGACACACACACACACACACACACTCTCTCTCAATGGGGACCTACTTTGTCTCGTCTTTCTCTTTGAAAAGGGCGTGGCAGAGGAACTGTAGCGTTCTCTTGCAGCCAAACAAGAGACTGAAAGAAGAAACAGGACCGAGGCTGAGTGAGAGAAACATTCCAGGGAGAAAAGAAGCGATGGCGAGGAAAGACGTGGTCTGAGAGGGAAGGTTCCCAGGTTTCTGGTTGTTTTGGTGTGACTGAGAATCATGCCATCTGTTGTTGTCGTAAATATTTCCAAACGTATCACAGTGTCTGCTGTAGAGCTCAGTTAATAATGTAACCTTTTAGAAGACCATGCTAGTTAACTACTAAATCAAATTCATTAAAGTACATCTATCTGTCTATCTGTCTATCTATCTATATGTCTGTCTGTCTGTCTGTCTGTCTCTTTATCTATCTATCTGTCTGTCTGTCAGTCCATCTCTTTCTCTATCTATCTATCTATCTATCTATCTATCTATCTATCTATCTATCTATCTATCTGTCTGTCTGGCTGTCTGTCTGTCTGTCTGTCTGTCTGTCAGTCCATCTCTTTCTCTATCTATCTGTCTGTCTGTCTGTCTGTCTGTCCATCAGTCCACCCCCTGTTTGTCTGTCTTACTGTCTGTCTCTCTATATGTCTGTCAGTCAGTCCATCTCTCTCTCTCTCTCTCTCTCTCTCTCTCTCTCTCTGTCTGTCTGTCTGTCTGTCCATATCTCTCGCTCTCTCTCTATCTGTCTATCCATCTCTTTCTCTATCTATCTGTCTGTCTGTCTGTCCATCAGTCCACCCCCTGCTTGTCTGTCTGTCTGTCTGTCTCTCTATATGTCTGTCAGTCAGTCCATCTCTCTCTCTCTCTCTCTCTCTCTCTCTCTCTTCTCTCTCTCGCTCTGTCTGTCTGTCCATATCTCTCGTTCTCTCTATCTGTCTGCCTGTCCGTCCATCAGTCCACCCCCCTGTCTGTCTGTCTGTCTGTCTGTCTGTCTGTCTCTGTCAGAATAGTGTACTGTATAACGCAGTGTAAAACTGTTTTCACCTCATGCTTTTTTTGCCACGTCGCCCTCTTCCACATTTCCTTATTTAACACTTACAGGTGCATCTCAGAAAATTGGGACATCGTGGAAAAGTTCCTTTTTTTCCACGTAATTGAATTACAAAAGTGGAACGTTCACATATTCTAGATTAATTACACATAAAGTGAAATATTTCCATCCTCTGTTTGTTTTAATCTCGATGCTTACTCAAATCAAAACTCCAGTATCTCAGAATATTATAGATGTGATACATAAATTACACATCACAGCTAAATCGAAGCTAAAGTGATTGACAGTGAAGTAAAAAAATTACAATTTAAAAGATACTCTACTGTATCATGACCGAATTAATAATCACATCACATCATCACATCTTGACACATCTCCTGCTCTGTATTCTAACCTTCCAATGTTTAAGCAGGTCATGTGACCATGAGGCTTTCCTCCATGTATGTGCAGTGCAGTGGAAACACAGCTGCCTTACTTTGTGTAGCTGTAAGGTTCACTGCACGTGTGTGTGTGTGTGTGTGTGTTACTGAAACACTCCTGATCCCATTCTCATTAGGCCCGTTTCCAATGGGATTAGAAGAACGCCGACTCGGCAGGTGCCGCAATAACTTAATTTCACCCGCTGTTCAGGAGCCATAATAGCTTATCGATTGGCTGACAGAGACGCAACGGCCGCCGCGGATGGACGCAGACGGAGAGGAGAGGAAGGAGAAGTTAATCTGCGCTCGACGCACAGAGGGCATTCAATCATAACTCGTGCTAAACTTCATCACGTCACACAAACGCGTGACCACGTCGATGTAGCGGAGCCATTTATTATGGAGAAATTGAGAACTTTATGTACATGAATGGATGAAGATTATCAAATCAGGTTAACGTGATCTGTCAGTCGTACCCTTGGCGAGGAAAATGACACAGATTCGATCCAATTTTGTTTTGTTCGTACAGCGCTTTTAACTATACACGTCATCACCAAGCAGATTTAAGGGATCCCTAAATTCCTTGCTGCTTCAGATGCCGGACTCGGAAGTCCCAGAATGCAATGCAGCTATACGATGCTTGGGTATTTTCCGATCTATTAGAGTGCTGAAGGAATAAAGC
Source organism: Noturus placidus (assembly GCA_022414735.1). Classification (NCBI taxonomy): domain Eukaryota; kingdom Metazoa; phylum Chordata; class Actinopteri; order Siluriformes; family Ictaluridae; genus Noturus; species Noturus placidus. Next base: position 113,846 of record JAFFST010055742.1, read on the forward strand.
GCTGCCGCATCGCTCTCTTTAGGCAGTGATAAAGCAAGGGCTATATTAATCCCCCTGCACCACTACGAGTAAGGTAGTCAAACAGCATTGTGGGTAATGCAGCTCTAACTGTTAACCACAGTGACAAAAGACCAACAAAAATAAACACTGGACGTCATTGAAGATCAGATTATACAGACTAATATGCAAATAGCTCTTGGAGGATTTTTCCCTTTAACTATGTAGATCCTCCAGGAAGTGCTCCCTGTAAGTTTTAAAACGAGCGATGGGGATTTTCTTCAAGCTGTGACGTGCCTAGCATGCGTGTCGCTTAGTTTTTAAAAAAAAACAACTAGCGCTCATAATAAAGATCACAACAATTAGGTTGCACTTTTATGCTTTGAGAAGATGTGGCATGGCAGACGTGTCCTGACAGACGTGTCTGGGGAAATGTGTTTTCGTAGCGCTTGGTCCTCTCACACTTTGATCTAGTTCATGCATAGTTCCAGAGCTAATTTTGTCCGCACGTCATAACCTCCATCTGCTGAAATGAGGGTGAACTCGCACTGCACAGTCCTCTCCCAGCATGTAGCTGGCCTGCACATCTACTTCACAGTTATTACACTCGGCAGGATGTGTGTGTGTGTGTGTGTGTGTGTGTGTGTTTGTGTTTGTTTTCTCAGAGGAGCTGTGCTCCGTTAGCTTGTCCTAGCTAACACACCTGGAAAGTGCACGACTTGTTTTTATTCTTCACGCCACGTTTAGCGTGTCCATTTAATCCCCAGTGTCCAGGTCACCTTCTCCAGCACACAGAGGAAGGTAAGCGCTGTGAGTAAATATCACACCCCTCTCCAGGATGGAGAACTTCAGGAGGTAGTTTGTCGATGCCACGCGGTGATGGACGGCGGTGTCGTTCGCTCTTGGGTGATGCCCCGGATCCTCTCGGACCGTTTGTGCAGTGCTCTCTGAGGCCCTCGTTCTGCTCTGGCTAATCTCATCCTGTCTGCACTTTAATGGCCGGTTGACACTGAGGTAAACAGTGCGAGATGGCAGGAGGAACAATGGAGGAGGATATAGAGAGGGAGCAGACAGACCTTGACCTCTTCTTTTGACACACGATGGGTCATTCCTCATCCAGGAGACACGGCGAATGTCGAGACCTTTCCCTCACCCCGATGAACAATGCACTGTCATCTCTTAGCAGGTCACAACCGCAGACGGAGGTCTGTGTTCGCTCGCTGTCGTTCATTCTTCATATTTCCTGAAAAAAAAATGCAAACAGGGTGGTTCAAAA
>JAFFST010055742.1:117055-127055 GCA_022414735.1 Noturus placidus
AGGGCGGCTGTGGCTCAGTGGGTAGAGCGGGTTGTCCACTAATCCACTAATCGTAGGGTTGGTGGTTCGAATCCCGGCCCGGGTGATCCCATGCCGAAGTGTCCCTGGGCAAGACACTGAACCCTAAGTTGCCCCCGATGGCAAGCTAGCACCTTGCATGCAACTCTGCTACCATTGGTGTGTGAGTGTGTCTCATTTGTAAGTCGCTTTGGATAAAAGCGTCTGCTAAATGAATAAATGTAAATGTAAATGTACTCCGGTTTCTTCCCCCAGTCCAAACACATGCATGGTAGACTGATGGGCGTGTCTAAAGTGTCCGTAGTGTATGAATGTGTGTGAGTGTGTATGTGATTGTGCCCTGTGATGGACTGGCACTCTGTCCAGGGTGTACCCCGCCTTGTGCCCGATGCCTCCTGGGATAGACTCCAGGTTCCCCTTGACCCTGAAAAGGAGTAAGAGGTTGAAGATGGATGGATGGATGGATGGATAATAATGATGATGATGATAATAATAATAACATTAATAATAATAATAATATTAATGATAATTTTACAATTACATTCATACATGTTAATAATACCTTAATCGTAACACCATACCCTGATTTTTCCTGATGTGGTTAGTTGTCATTTAATTTCACACAAATTAAGTTGGATTTTATTCTCTAAATAATAATAATGTTGAAATGTTCATAATATTTAAGTGTTTGTAGACTAAATTCAATCAATAAAAACCCCACTGTTCAGGAGAGTTCTCCTTTTAGCCATGAAGGTCTATCCAAACATTACAAAGCATTTCCCAAACTTTTTATTAAAAATGTTTGGTTTTTTTTGCTCCTCAGGAAAAGAGGATCGGTAATTCTCACAAAACACTAACAGTATTAACATTTAAAGCGTGTTTGGAAGGAATTTTTGACTTTTTTTTTCTCTTGAAGTAAAATTTAAAAAAGACCTTATAGCCATGTATAAATTAAAATAATCAAAGTTGTTTTATTATTTCCATTTTTTTATAAGATTTCTGAAACAATTTGACATCTGTAAACTGCAGTGTGTGTGTGTGTGTATATATATATATATGTAATGAGTTTTTTACAGGTAACAATGAAGGAAAGCAGATATTCATGAATAATCTTGTGTAAAAATCACATTATTTTGTGAATATCGCGTCTCTCCTCTGTACTCAAAGGTCTGAATGAGATTTTTTCTTTTAATGTGTGATGTTTCATGGACAGAAGGTCTGGCACAGGATTTATGGAGCAGCTACGGTATATACAGATCCGTCACTCAGGAAACAGGAGAGAAGATCTCGCAGGCTGAAAAAGAAAGAAAGCTAAATAAATGAAGATGAAGGAAACTGAGTGAAAGGTAGTAAAGCAGGAGAGCAGTGTGTTCCAGCACGGACACGATAAGAGAACAGGTGCTTTCCTGCCTGCTTAAAGAGCTAGCGACAGCTGCCAACTGACTGTGTGTGTGTGTGTGTGTGTGTGTGTGTGTGTGTGTGTGTGTGTGTTGATGTTGGCGTGTCTTCGTGTCCCTGCCAGCTGAAACATGTCTGAGCAGACCCGTCTTCAGTGTCTCCTGCGTCTCATCCCGCTGCTGTGTGCGAGTTTCAGACCTCTGGCTGGGTTTTTGGCGCCGTCCCAGCGAACACCCGCCCTGACCCTCACTTTTTTTTTTTTTTTGATGTCTGACACCGGATCCTCTCAGGGTGGAGTGCAGGAAGGAACCTTAGGCTACGTGCTGATGTGGATCTGGATACGAAGGGCATTTTAATGCTATCTGGCTCACATTATGTAAAAGAGTTTTCACTCCAGAGGCGAGATCAGGTGTGCGGGCGTACTGTAAGCGAACCGATGCCTATTCCCTTCAGTCCGTGTTTCTGTGGAAATTCTGGAAGGTGATCGGAAAAGCGAAGCGTCGTAGAGATTAGAAATGACGATAGCAACCCCTCTGTTTGGAATTGGAGGAGTTTACCATTGTGTAAACATGGCCTCTGAATTCACAGAAGCTTTCTTTGCCGAGGGCACGATGGTGCGAACGAGGCGTACGCGACTATTTGCTTTTGGCAAACACGAGCCGGACTCTGCTGTGTGCCTTCAGATTCCAAGTCGACGACTTCCTCTACACTTTACAGTCGGGTTAAGCACTGCAGCTGTACACTTACACACCACTGTCTTACCTCAGAGCCAAGTCAATTTCAGCTTTCATCCATCCACATCCATGGGCGACTGGCTCAGTCGGTAGAGCGGGTTGTCCACTAATCCCCTAATCGTAGGGTTGGTGGTTCGAATCCCGGCCCGGGTGATCCCATGCCGAAGTGTCCTTGGGCAAGACACTGAACCCTAAGTTGCCCCCGATGGCAAGCTAGCACCTTGCATGCAGCTCTGCTACCATTGGTGTGTGAGTGTGTCTCATTAGTAAGTCGCTTTGGATAAAAGCGTCTGCTAAATGAATAAATGTAATGTAAATTTGATTCGGCCCAAACTTTTTTATTCCTCTTATTCTCCAGCAATTTGCCCATTAGCAGTACTTTTTCTATTTATTATAGAATGGCACATCAGACTTTTTATCCATTTATAGTTACAGTTAATGTTATGGAGAGTTCGTGAAACAAGGCAAGTGTTTTCACTTGGGTTAGTCCTGGCACTGGAGACTCCTTCCATCACTGTTACATAAACATCTCCTTACAAAATGAAAAAATAAATAAATAAAATAAAATAATAAATTCAGAGTATCGACCACTACACATTAGTATAGTTGCCATAGAAACGCTAACATATTGAAACTAGTGCGTTAATATAAACCTGTGATTTATAGAAAATGAATCGACACCTTCTTGTTATTCTTCCTCAGGTCTTGCGAGGAATTTGGTCATCGTTTTTTTTTTTTTCTTCTTCTTCTCGTTATTATTACTCCCAACACCTACATTTCCAAAAGTAGCCATTTACTGCGTGTACACAGTGATTTGATTATACTCTCTCACATCGCTCTCGCACGGCTAATCTCTCATTTACAACACTCGAAACCCCTATTAAGCTTAGCTCCGCTCGGCTGAGCGCCATCTTATCGCCCACGCAGACGCCCGAGCCTGAGCGCTGCCTATTACTCGGAGTTCTTACTCGTCCAATTCGCACCGTGATAACTCTTTTCTTTTTTGATCCAGCACGTGCTGACTTCATGCATAAATCAGTGGCTTGATTGCTTGAGAGAAATGAGGTCAGACTACCATAACTGGGCTAATGAATTGCGTACCGGAGAAAATAAAACTGTACGATTAGCCGCTAGTCGGAAGAAAATTGGAACCCGCGTGGGTTTCACGCTCAGCGCATTTCACGTTTCGAGTTCAACATGCTCAGGAGCTAATTCAGGAGAATCTATGCATTTCATTTGCAGCTCAAAGACGAGTATCTGACACAGTTCATTTTCCCTGACATGATAAATCTGATAAATGCTAATTGGTTATTGGGAGAGATTGTTATATTTTTCAAAAAGAAATATTTCTTACAGGCGTGTATTTGCATAAATACTGCAACTTCCCACACAGACACAAAATAACATCGCGGCGTTTGTCCTGTTTTCAGAAATACAGATCACAGGCTCTCACTATCGCTGTGTTTAAAGCGTGGAGTTCCTCCTGCATCCTCAATATTTCAGGAGTATTTATAGATATATAGGAAGGAACACGGTTATAGAGCATCACAGTCTCATTAATTATTGACAAGCCCGTGTTATTCTTCCCTTGTGACCGAACACTGATACGTTCACATACTGTACTGAAGCAGTTTAGAAGCTTCTTACACCACAACGCTGTCGAATTCTGGATTCTGATAGGTCAGAAGGTGTTGATTGAATTTTCTGCAGTTAAAATGAAAAACCTCACAGGTTTATATTTTAGCGTGGTCCATCGAATACATTATGCTTTCTGTAGCAGCCGATTTATTCATACGGTATTTGTGAGGTTAAAAGTGTCTGGTCAGTAAAAACTTCCTGTTAGATGTTTATGTGACATGTATGGAAGGTGTCTCCAGTGCCGGTGCTTTGTACCAATCAGAGGTAAAGCTGTACATCACATGATTCGGACGTCTGATTAGCTTGCAGAGAGGGAAAATAAAGAGAATCTGGTGAGTCTAGCTGCCGCAACGTAAATAAGAACAGGAAGTAACTTGCTTGCAGATGTTTTGCAACAACATAACTATAAATGGATTAAAAAAAAGGTCGATATGTTGTTCTGTAATAACTGAAAATCGTTTAAAGCTAATCGTACAGTTTGGGACATGCTGCTGTAGGACATGACTGAATGAAGAGGTGGTGTGTTGAAGCGGAGTCACGTTTAACACTCTGAAGTGGAAGCTAATACAGTGAAGCTAGCAGGAAAGTTGCGTAGTTAGGAACATCAGGAATAGGAATAGCTCCTGGGAGTTTATAAAGCTAATCAGAGAGTAATTTATTAACTAAGAATGTGGACTAAACGCTGAATTGTTGTTTATATTTCAATCAGCTTTCACTCCTCATTAATACACTGTAATTCAATTCAATTCAATTTTATTTGTATAGCGCTTTTTACAATAGACATTGTCTCAAAGCAGCTTTACAGGAATATAAACACAGTACACACACAGTAAAAGTTAGAAATTATCCCAACTGAGCAAGACACTGAGTGGCGATAATGGCAAGGAAAAACTCCCTAAGATGTTTAAGAGGAAGAAACCTTGAGAGGAACCAGACTCAGAAGGGAACCCATCCTCATCTGGGTATCAACAGATATTCTTAATAAATCTTGAATGGGGGCGAGGTGAAATTCGGGTAATACGGGAGACATGAAGAAAATCCTCTTGTGAGTTTTTATTTGATAATTAATTGAATACCTCGGAGGATTTCATAAAATAACTTGTATAATGCACCTTGTGCCCGATGCCTCCTGGGATAGGCTCCAGGTTCCCCGTGACCCTGATAAAGGAGTAAGTGGTAGAGGATGGATGGATGGATGGATGGATGGATGGTGATGGATGGATGGATGGATGGAGTGATGGATGGATGGATGGATGGATGGTGATGGATGGATGGATGGATGGTGATGGATGGATGGATGGATGGAGTGATGGATGGATGGATGGATGGTGATGGATGGATGGATGGATGGAGTGATGGATGGATGGATGGATGGATGGTGATGGATGGTGATGGATGGATGGATGGTGATGGATGGTGATGGATGGATGGATGGATGGATGGATGGAGTGATGGATGGATGGATGGATAATTTATAATGCGAGGAGACACTGACAAAAGACAAAAAATTAATCTTAGGTCCTTAATAACCGAAGAATTGTACTTCTTCATAACTTCACAAATAAACAATCCGCCCATTATACGCTGTTTAACCGTGATTAAAAAACGAAGCACGGCGACAGAATGATAGCATAATTGTTTGTTGTGATAACAAGATTAGGAATAATTGGATTGGTTCCGGTGAGGCGGATATAATCCGGCTAGATACGCGCTTCTCTCCAGCACAAACATGACGACGCATACAAAAGAGCCAGTGTCGGCGCTTCATGTATGGACTTTTTGTGCTGTGTGTAATTCCTCCACGCTCGTTTCATCACGGTGATGACACTGTTGCGAAACATCCCGAGCTTTCATCTCGCGAAATTTCCTTTTCCGTCCCGTCCTCCCGGAGCGAGCACTTAAAGCCAACTTTGTTCTCCGAAGACATTTTTTTTTTCTTTTCCAGAGACGTGGGTTATTTCAGCTGTCCGCCTGTTTCGTAGATCATCATTCCTCTGGCCGTCTCTCCTCAATGCTGAGAGCAGCAGATGTCAAATGGACGCACCCGTCGCTGGCTGGAAACTGAGCGGATCGGCACGTCAGCCATGGGAACGTTGTGGAATAGTGGATTTAGCAGAACGTTTGTCTCTGAGTGGCATGTGGGCTTCATGCTGTGTGATTCCAGCCTGAGGGGCGGGTTTGAAAGATTATTACTCGACACACTGAACGAGATCTGAATAAAATCAATCAAATTCCATCTCAGACCGTGTGAGAACGTGTGTTCTCCGTATCGAAGCTCTCTAACGACAGAAAGAAAATGTCTGCCCACGTCATTGAATCAGCTTGTGTGGAACACAAGTGAGCTTGAATTAATAAGGAGAATAGTTTCTGTTTGTTAGCATGTTTCGTTTTCTCCATCACCGATACTGTATTTGTAGCTGCCCCCATGAGTTTGGTCTCATCCTTCGCCATCCTTAGCGACCGCAATGTCGTAGAAGAACTTCTCTCACCGCAAGAACTTTGTCGTCAGCCATCTTCGGTCGCATCGGCAAGAAATTAGCCACCGATAACATGAGGACACTTTCTAAGACCGCTGATCTCATCTCGGAACCCCTGAATTCCGTTGGAGTTTTTGGCGTTGGAGCTTTTGGCGGTGAAACCTCGCAGCAGGTGTGCTCTATACAGGACGCAGTATTTGTGGTATTTATAAAAAGAAAACACAAAGACCTGCTTGTTTTGGAGCCACATATTTGTCTCAAGGTGCAACGTGTTCCAAAAGCTCCACTATCTTGGCTGAACGGTTCCCTCAGCAGTCTTGATTGAGCAGTGGTTTATGTTAGTGCCTGATTTATCACTGTGGAGAAAGATAAGGCAGCTCCGTCACTGCTGGCTAATCCCTCGCACCGAATCTGGCTGAAGGAATTAGCGCCGAGCTGCAGAGGTGTCACTTAATCTCTGCTGGGAGAAACGCCGAGCTCGACAACTGCTGCTCTAGACAAGGCCTTCATTGTGGCTCGGTTCCGTCTTTCCTTCATTGCTGCATTGTGGGAAACGGAGCTAGAACTAAGCATCTTGCCTCAGCAGAAATATGTATGCAATTTCTTTTTTTTTTTTTTTTTTACGAATATGCTTTCTGAAGCACCGTGCTAACTTTAAATCAGAACCGAGAGACATCTGGTGGAAATCGATGCTGTAGAACCTTTTTTTTTGCCTCATGCTTTATTGGACTTTCTTTATAGACTCGGAATAAAGGCAGCCCTGTAACCACATCACCACCCCAGTGAGCTGCAGTGAGAAATCGATGCTAGAGTGCTAATTGCCGCCTTCGCTCTAACTGCCGGACCGGTCGGTCCGAAGTGAAGGTTTTTTTCACGTCGGCGTTCCAAAATCAACACTTGGCTAGTCAGGGCTGAGAAGATCGCTCCATCGCTCCGTCGCTCCTGGCACTAAGCAGGCACTTCAGCAGTGCTCTCTTTCATTTCTTTTTCATTCTACAACCGCCTGCAGCCACGTTCGTGGTCCAAAGTGAGATGGAGTGGACCCAGGAGAGAACTCTTCGAATGAGATCGCTGGGTCTGCATGCATATGTTTAAAGAAAGGCGATGACTGATTGACTGCTCGCACCGTGGCCGGGTTCCAGAGGCCGACTCGGACCCCTCGGGGAACCCTATCCTTCACATGGCTTCGGCTCCCGTCCACGGCCCCTCAGCATGATCGACTGACCTGACCGGCGGCAGACCTCAAGATCTCAAAAATTCAACACAACCCCTGGGTTCGTCATTTCTAGACAACGGAAACTCGGTTCCTCCGAGTGAAGTCTGTGCTTCTGTCAAGGAGCTGCAGAAGTGTAGCTGTCAAACTCAAACGTTCAACACTCACAGTCTTTTTGTCTTTCTGAACCGTCATTGGTAAGAAGAATTCTCTGGACACTGCTGTGATGTCATGTGACAGTCTGGCCATGAGAGGGTTAAGAGGAAATGATTAAACGGTGTGTTGACGTGACTCTATGCTCACACGTGCTTTCGTCCTCCATGAAGAATGCCATTCAGGATTCGTTTGCATTCTTCTACAGCACGCTAACCTCCTGAAGGACAACCTGAGTGTTGAAGAGGTTAAGCATGATGTGGTTTATTTTTAACAGCAAGCAGTCACACTGGTGAAATCACACTGGTTTGGGAATCAAAAACTCAAGTCTTTCAAGAACATTAAATTAAGTAAATTAAATTGTAAGTGTTATTTTGTTATTTTAACTTAATGGTTTCATCCTAATAACTTACTTTAAGATATTATCTCATTATTAGTGGGCACACGGTGGCTTAGTGGTTAGCACATTCGTCTCACACCTCCAGGGTCGGGATTCGATTCCCACCGTGATCATGTGTGTGTGGAGTTTGCATGTTCTCCCCGTGTGTCGGGGGTTTCCTCCGGGTACTCCGGTTTCCTCCCCCAGTCTAAAGACACGCATGGTATACTGATTGGCGTGTCTAAAGTGTCCATAGTGTATGAATGTGTGTGAGTGTGTATGTGAGTGTGCCCTGAGATGGATCCAGGATGTACCCAGCATTGTGCCCGAAGCTCCCTGGGATATTCTCCAGGTTCCCCGTGACCCTGAGAAGGAGTAAGCGGTATAGATGACGGATCTCATAATTAGGACTGTCGATCTTGTTATTTAACTAGAACTCACTATCATGTTGACGTTGCAACTTCTTGGCTGAACACTCACAAAAAAACCTCGGTGAAATCCCGTATGGACTGATTTGGACTTCAGCTCTCATTAATACGACTTTACTTCGACTGCCTCGTTATTTTGACATAATATAATTATCATTATTGTACTGTTACTGTTACTGAGTTATTCAGTAAAAGTAACGAGTTAATGAGTTATTCAGTTTAAGTAATGAAATACCGAGTCAAAAAGAATAACTCCTTTCAGTTCAAGGGCTCTTGTAGTTCTTCAGTTCTGTAAGTACTGTTGTATCCCGATTTTAAAATCAAAGCAGATAACGAGGTGTCTGGAGATTTCCACCTCTTCTCTTCACCGCTACCGAGCCATCAAAGAGTAAAGGGTGTGAAGTGCGACTGGAGCGATAATTAACTGCTGGAAGTTTTGGTTTATTAACGCTTAAATGTTTCCAAAGCTTCTGAGTAATAGGTTCGCTGAGTGTCTCTGAAAACCTCAGGCTTTGTGTTCATGTCGATTCCGCACCAACTCGTTAGTGTAATTAATAATTTAAGACTTTGGTTAGTGTCCGCGGACAAGCCGATTCGCAAACTAACGAACTAGCCGTTAGCTTAACTGCATTCCAGTCACGCCCCACCCTAAACATCTACACTTCCACGATCCTGAGAGCTCACTAAATAAATAAACTCATTCCTGCCTCACCCGAATTTCAGTCCAGGCGACAGAAAACAGGCTTAGCTGCGAGGTCAAAGGTCGCCCTCAGCTTTAATTACGCGAGTCCCATGTGGACGGCAGGCCGATTTATTCGAGCGCTTTCGACATCTTTCTTCTCGCTGACAAAGAAGTAAAAACAGTATAGAAACACGGCCCGTGCTCCCCGCTCTACCCCGCCCCTTTACACAGCTTGTCAGAAGGCATAAAGTTTATAAACAAGGACGGGGCAAGGTCAAGGGTCATCCGGAGTGTGAGGAACAGAGAGACGGAGTGTCTGTTACTCTTTCGCTGATGGATACCACTCAGCAAAGACAAACGGCGCATTGAAAGTCAAGCGGGCCACACAAGGACGAAAAAACCCCCCAAACCCTTTAAGTTTCACAGCGTCGGCTCGGTGCGACTCAATACGAAGGTGATGCGCGTGTTCTGCAGTGTCCCACTCAGAACTTTTGGAACCGTTTTAGCATCTCGGTGCTCTGATTAGAGAGGGAAAGACGAGCGGATGTCTGGTTCACGTACGCACTCGTACTACGCGAAACGTTCTCCGAGCTTGAATTTCGTAACGACTTCATATGTCTGTACTCACCATTCAAGCCCTCTAGCGCCACCAGTAGGTTAAATTTGGACATACGTTTACAATGTCATAGAGACACGATTCCATCTGCCCTGCGCTGTTTCTCTTTTCCAAACGTCTGGATTTTGTTTATGATGTAACGTGTTTTGGGTGTTAAAGTGGTTTAGGGAGATGGACGCATTTCCTCTCCTGCGCTCTGGAGCTGAAATCCATCTCAGACGTCCTTACGTGGCTTGAGAGATGATCTCGTCTAATTTCATTGTT
>JAFFST010055742.1:136638-151918 GCA_022414735.1 Noturus placidus
CCCCCCCCCCCCCCCCCTCCTAAATGTGCTGGTCTGGCTGGACAGAGGATTGGAACGCTGCCAATCTGGACCAACAAAGTTCCCTCTATTGCTCAGGCACTGGAGCGCTGGAGAGTTCTTTACAGGCCAACAACAACAACCCCCCCCCAAAAAAAGTGAAATAATAAAAAGTGAAAAAGTTCAGCTAAAGTTTTTTTTTTTTTGTGCCAGGTCTGTGATGCATCGCAGCGTTTGGCGTGACTTCACTATAAACAGGTGGTGGCTAGCAGTGACTGATTAGCCGTGGGTGGAGAGGATCACTCGAGCGTCACAGGGGTCTAGAATCTTAACGCGCTGTAGCACTGCGTCTGAGCGCAAACATAACCTGTGTAATGTGGTAAAATTAGCACAGCAGATTGATCAAGGTTTATCACAAATCCAGCTCTACCATGAGGGTAGTATTCCGTCAACCATCAATTCCTCACGTTTATGCTCGGATTATATCAGGAATTTGGCCAGATTTAACAGGAAACTGGCCTAAACACGGCGTAGATGGCGGACTCACCATGGAATCTAAATCCTGTGGATTAAAATAACATGACGAGATGTTTATTTAACATTTATGGAGTTAAATAAAATTACATTAAATTTATGGAGTGTCAGAGACTCCAGCACTGGAACTGACCTGTTTCGTGGACATTCCATAAATGTAAATGTAGCTACAAATGGATAAAAAGTATAGTTTTTGCCCAGACAACAACTGTTAATTGCTGTCAAATTGCTGTGTTATGAGATGAATGGAACACTTTGGGACATATTAATCGACACTGGGTTGGGTAAGAGTGACCCTGCACGATGATCGCACCTCTCTGTCCTTGATTATTTTCCTATAATGGCATGGCACAGTGTTTTATTCCTCTTATACCACAGCATATAGTAGCTATAAGCATTCTGTATGACTTATTGCTTGGAATTGTTAGCGAGAATCCATGAAAACATTGGAATGTAAATCGTATTGGGTCAGAATGCCCGGGTTATAAAACGCAATATTTATAAGCGATGAAAAACTATGCTAGTTATGCTAACAGCAGCTAATACTATGCACATTGTAAAAACAAAACAAAATGCCGGTGTACATTTCAAGGCGTTCCGTCAAGCAGTACAGAATTTATTGTACATAATGACACTTGAGTGAAACATTTCTCGTGTTTCTATCAACCGGCATTGGGTTTTATGGACGATTCGTGCATATTTGCACCGTCGCTTCTCATCAATTCTTTCTTTTGTTTGGGTTTCGATACGAGAGGAAGTGGCCCCTGAGAGGCAGAGCTCTTCCACCTCTTCCAGTCTCAGAGCAGTCTCTGGTGCAGATCATTACTGATCGATTCAGACCGTGCCAAAGCAAACCCTCTGCTTCACAATTCCCCGAAACGCTTCGCTATTGGACACACACACACAAGCTTAGAGCGACCACACACACCTTTGCATGTGCCTGCAGCATGTGGACAGTGATAGAGGACAGGACATCGGAGGCCGTGCTGGGCCGCGAGGGGGACAGCTCTGCCGTAAGCCATGCTCCTGCTGGAAAGTTTTCCATATAAAAGAGTACGGGGCAGAAGGGGGCATTGACCAGCCATGCTGACGCTCCCATACGCTCCTAATCCCTTCATTAACTACAGCAGGAGAACGGCCACAGATGGTGCACAGGCAGAGGGGCAGTACACAAAACATACACTCATCTAACAGGGCTTTGCAGTGAAGGACATCATGACATGCATTCTAATCATCTTGTAGCTTTGAAAGATCACATTTTCCAGCAAAATACTGTTTATAAAATGATGAGAAACTCGAAAAAAATAATTATTTCTTTCTCTATGTAACAGTTTTGGAAATGATCGTAAAAACCCGAACGAAGCTCTGTTACATTCTCAGGTTTGTACACACTGACGCCATCTTCAGTTCAGACCAGCAGACACGATCGTTGGATTCGGATGCGTGTTCTTTCTTTCATCGTCCATCAGTGCTCTAGGACAGGGTGATGTGGATCTCATCATCTTCTCATCTTTACAAAAGAACTATGCATTCATGTCTGTCAACGGACAGCGGTGAAGGGCACTTTTTCTTTTCTCTCTTTTTAATCGCAAGTGACGTTGAACAGAACCATCCCAAATGGAGAAAAACGCAACGCTGGGAAAATGGGAACAACGTCAAAACAAAATATATAAATTAAATATAAAACAAAAAGTTTAAGGAACGCAAACGGCAGAAGCGCCTCACTTTTTAGTCTGGCTGATGAAGTTCCTGTTCGTGACATTGTGACAATAATGAATAGATGTATTTTCTATTGTCCTATGATGCATATCGCCGTATCACACAACACTACGGCGAGATTTTATATTAGTGCAACCTTAAATTGGGTCAGTTTCTGGAAAATTCATTTTAGTGGCAGAAATCTCTGCGAAATATCCTGTACGGACTGCTCGATAATGCCAACAGACACGACCCAGATGCTTTTTTAGGATTACTGACGTCAATCAAAGCAAAACAGACTGCAAACTGATCCTATAGCATCTTCCATAAATGTACAGTACAAGCGATAAAACTTGTATAAGATATAAAACTTTCTGTCGCGGGTTCGAATCCCACCTCCGCACGATGTTTGTTTGAGGAGACTGCATGTACTGCCCGTGCTTCAGGGGTTTCCTCGGGGTGCTCCGGTTTCCTTCCCGATCCAAATATGTGCATGCGCTGTAGGTTGATTTGGCATTTCCAAATTGTTCATAGTGTGTGATTGCGCCCTGTGATGGGTTCGCACCCAATCCAGGGTGTCCCCGCCTACTGCCCCGGGTTCCCAGGGATAGGCTCCAGGCTCCCCGTGACCCTGTGTAGGATAAGCAGTACCGAGAATGGATAGATAAATAGATGGATGGATGATCGTAAACGTATGTTTTTATTCCTTGCAGCATCAGCGTACATCTGTACCTATATTCATGTATTCGTAGTCAGTCTGAAAAAGAATGGTCTCCCTAGCTGTAAGAATGTTTTTTTTAGTTTATTGCTGTTTGGGTGTAATATTTCAAATTTTGTATCTAATCATTTTTGACCGCAAAGGTGCCAATAATTATGTAGTTTGATTTGCATCGACAGAAATGATATAATGCTTATGGGCGACTCTGTTAGCAATGATTTACTCAGTGCAGCTCCATATCTTTATTCATCACTGGTTATCTTATCCTCGAGGTTTTATTTTGCTGTAAGTAGAGTTTAAAAGGCTCAGACTGAAGTAGAGGAGAGGAGAGACGAGGTATGGTAATGATTTCAGTGTTTGGCCCACATGGAGCCCACTTTGTACGCCGTTTTTTTCTTTTTTTCCCAGTGGACTGTCCATGTTGTGGTGCTTTTGAAGTTGCTAGGTTCCTGATTGCTGTTAGGCAGGACATGCATAACACACATAGCGATGGCAGATGGACCAGGCTGCGTGTTCGCGGCCCTGCTTTTGGCTCGTCCATCTGAGCCGGGGCTGAAAGACGAAGAGAGGGCCTGACAGGGCTTCATACACGTTCCTCTGGACAGCTGCCGACCGGGTTTAGACCTACACACAAGCAGATGCTAAATGCTGCTGGTAGGAGCATGTGTCTGTCGCATGCGATGTTGAACTTGATCAGAGTTTACACAAATCCGGATGTAGATTTCGATCCCTGATTAGTGACCCAGAGACCAGATTTATTTCAGACCGAGTACGAACAATAAGTACGAACATACAATAACTAGCTACATCAGTTAGCTTGGATGGAGTAGGGTTGCAGGTATCGGAGTGAGGGTACATACCGATACCAGTTCAGCATTCGCAAAATTTTAGTTAGTTAGTGTTATATTTGTATAGAGCTTTTCTAGTGCTTCATGTAGTATGGGGGAGGGGCGATCTCCTCAACCACCACTAGTGTGTAGCATCCACCTGGATGATGGGGATTATTAGAGGGCCATGATACAGAAGAGGGGCTAATGGGGGAACTTGGGCAAGAAACCGGGGTTATACCCCTACACTTTTACGATTAGTGTCCTGGGATTTTTAATGACCACAGAAAGTCAGGACCTCGGTTTAACGTCTTTGCTGTTCTTACAGTATAGTGTCCCCATCACTTTACTGGGGCATTAGGACCCACACAGCCCACAGGGTGAGCGCCCCCTGCTGGCCTCACTAATACCACTTCCAGCAGCAACCTCAGTTTTCCCCAGGTCTCCCATCCAGATACTGGCTATGCTCAACGTCAGTGGGACACCAGGCAAGAACTGCAGGGAGATATGGCTCAATCAGAGTACTGGGATGAGCAGCAGGATTAGTCTTGAACACTGAAACAATTTTAGCACAGTGCACAGTTGAAGTAGAGAGACCGTTTGCTACGTGGACATTGTATTAAATTTTCCGTCAACTTAGCACCTCATTACAAAGCTACGCAGTCACCAGGAACTGTGGTCGATCCCCTCCAGGGCATTTCTCCAGCCTCTAATAACTACTCGGTTGTCATGCTGTCTTGCGTCTCTCCATCCAAACTTCACCACAGCTTCACTCGCTCGGCTCTCGGCCCGCCCGATGCGTTGTCACGTGCTAGTTTGATCTGGGGGTGCCAGGAGTGAATGGAGACGAGAGAAACGGAGCATCGAATTGACTGAGTGAATTGCAGTTTGAGGCTGATCTGAGGTGATTAGATGTCTGGAAGGGAGATGCGTAATGGGGGTTGACATCCTCTTGAACATGGGGACCCCTGAGATTGAAGGAGGTTAACTGGATTTCATCAGGAGGAGGTAGTCTGCATTCAGAGAGAGAGAGAGCGGAGAGAAAAAAAGGCTCTCCAAACCTTATTACACTCGAGAACGAGAATATATTTGAGGAGCGGAAAAGTGACGTGCTCAGTCAAAACGTAGGGAAGAGACGTCCCGTACACGTTGAGAAAACGTCGATGGATCACGAGCACGTCTCTCTTTCTCTGAGAAGTCGGTGCTCTCGCTGAATTTCGCCTCTCATGATCCGTGCTGAGCGAGTTATGGAACTGTTCTGTGTGTGTTGGCACAAGAGACGAGAGACTTGACCAGAGCTAAATCCAGAGCTAAATCCAAGAGCCCTATGGCCAGAGCGTGTGGAAACACGGGCCAAGATTGCATTGTGGGGAAAGTTGGTCGCAACTGCATTCTGAAATCAGTGTGTGCGATGTGAGCGATGTGGTGATGAATCAAAGTTACTGATTATTTTCCTACAACAAGAAGTCCTGAAGTGGTTTACTCATCTTACATCACAGCAGCATGCCAACAATTCCAGTGTATTTCCATTTATTTATTTATTAAAGAATGAGATGCTGTACTATTTATCTGTTTATATTTACGATATTTATGTTCTGGAACGTCCATCAAACAAGTTACGGTTCTCACTAATTAGTCGTCCTCTCACCAGTTCTGACACTGGACACTCCTTCCATCAACGTTCAATAAACACACAGAAAACTTCATCACGGTTCCTTTATTTAGGGAAGCTAAATAAAGGGTAAGCTTTCCTAAGGGAAATGTTTGTAGCGTATGTCTGTCTTTATCAGTCCTCTTCACCTCTCCTGTCCTGACAGCTGCGCTTTCATCAGTCTCGACTCTGAGGATGACTCGTCTATCGATGACGAGCAGAAGGGTGTATAACGCGGCCGGACCTGCGGTGTTGGCCGTGAGCTTTAAGCGCCCGGCTTTGATGTGGTCTATAGCGATGAAGCCCTGCTAGTGTTTTAAGCTTTCTCGGCAGGGACATGGTGAAGTTCAGAGTGTTTCTGTTTACCAGTGTTCAGCCAAAAAGTGAAGTGATTCAGCATTGAGCTAAGATGCGAGCAGCTGGTGTGCAGTTTAGTTGAGATTTTTTTAGAAATAGTAGAATTCTATAGTAGAAAATAGTATTTTGTAGAAATACTAGCCTGGTATTTTGCTTAAATCGATAAGGTTCACAAGTTAAAAGGTTAAGTGTGCTAAGAGCAGACTGATGAATAGAATTCCCGGCTAATGGCTGAGGAAGTACCGCTTTAACGCTTGTCGGTGGGAAAGAGTGATTAGCTTAAGCATGAGCAGAGATAACCCTGTTTGTTCGGTCCTGCCCTCAACCTGACACGACGACTGAATTGACATCTTGTGCGGTGCGATGTTCCGTCCAGGCCCTTTGAATAACTGTTATTTTAGCGCCGTCTTGTTTCTTTAGCATCTGCGTTCCGGGTTCAAGAGATGGTATCGGCTCTGAGGATCTGGGTTTCTTCTAGACTGTTCTCACGATATGCTGATTTTCATTTTGTAGCAGTCTGCAGGGTAAGAACAGGAAGCACATGCCCAATCCTCTGAAGAACGAATGAGATTGGGCAGTTAATCCATCTATTTTCCATACCGCTTATCCTACACAGGGTCACAGGGAGTCTGGAGCCTATGCCAGGGGGACAAGGCAGGGGACATCCATGAGAGACTGCCACTCTCAATTACATGGCACAATCGCACACAAACCCATTCACACACTATGGACAATTTAGAGCTGCCAATCAGCCTACAGCGCATGTCTTTGGATTGGTGGAGGAAACCGGAATACCCGGAGAGAGGAAACCCCCAAAGCAAGAGAACATGCAAACTCAACGCAAGCAGGGCAGAGGCAAGAATCGGACCCCCAACCCCAGAGGTGCCAGGCAAACATGTTAAGATTAAAGCATGCGTGCAATCGTTGATCTGTAAGGAGATGTTTGTTTTTAACACTTATGGAAGGAGTCTCCAGTGTCAGTGCTTTGTAGCAGTCAAAAGTAAAAGCTATTTGAAAACTTTGTTTTCTGGAGGTTTTTAAAAAATATATATATTAACTTGAAGAGAGAGAGAGAGAGAGAGAGAGAGAGAGAGAGAGAGGAACAAACGAGGGGATGGTGAGGGAACTACCGTTTGTAGCTGCTGTGAAACGAAGCGAGAACATGTTTTCGTAGACGTGGACACTTCAGGTGGTTTTTATGTCTGAGGAATGTGTGCACATGGTCTTCTAATAACGAACACGACCATGCTAACCCAATCGCATGAATAAATCACCATTTATTGGTCCAAAAATCTGACCATGACGGATTATGAATAAAATGTTGAACAGTGCTGGATAAAACTCCTACCAGAGTTGCCTAAAAAGTTGCTGGTATGGCCATTGCTTATGATAGATCTGTGAATGCACTAAACATATATGCTAGCCACACCCAGTTTGATATGTACAGTGTAACAGAACGAAAGAACTTCAGCTGATGAAGCTTTGGTTTTTAGCTCGAGCTCTTAGCTGAACTGTTTGCTGGCGCCAGAGAGTGAGATATAAACTGAAGAAAATGAGGCAGAGAGGTTCTGGATCATATCATATGAAGGCCTCCCTCTGCTGCGTTATCGATTTTCATCTCCCGCTCCGTCTCTTTTGTTTCACGGCTAATCCATCGTCCGTGTTCGACCCGAAAACGAGCGCTGTCCCGGTACGTCAAAGCCCTTTCTCTTCCTCCTCCCTTCTTCCCTCCGTCTCATTGTCCTTCTATCCACACTATAAGCACCGGCCGAATTTCTCCTGGGCCCAGGATCGAGTTGGATCCTGTTACTTCCGAGGAGGAAAGGACGGGAAACTCTGTGTCACCAGATACGCCTGAAATCGAATATGCATGACTTGTCCTCCAACCACGTTACTCTTCCAAGTAGCCGACTTGGATAAAATGATAGGATTGACTGCAGGGAGCGTTCCTTTCTGAGACGTTAACATTCTTTCTGCTTTTGTTGCTCGACCCTATCACGTCGTAGCAGTAAAAAAAATAATTAAAAAAGGTACGAGATAAGATCGTTTCTGTTTTTATTGAAAACAAGTAATCTGTTGTTTTTTTTTTCGCCCTGTGGTTACGGGTGTTCTGTCTGAGGGCTTGTACGAGTCGCCTGTAACCTGTGAGAGAAAACACTCGTGTCTTACATCTGAAACGCATCAGCTTCTCTCAAACAGGAAGTTTTAAATAAGCTTCATATCCAATACCAATGTTGAAGGAACTAGTTTCATCCCAGGGTTTCTTTGCCTTAGATGGTGAACACAAAGGTGTCACATCTTACCTCGGAAGTGGAAACTTACCTCGGAACTCCATGAGAATTATTTAATTTCCTTCCTCTGTGTGTTCAAGCTACAAATTGTGTTTTTGTATACAAACTGTATATTTTCCTCCTGAACTGTATAATCAGTGTTATAGATTTCACAAGCGAATAAATGTCTGTATGTTGGTCGATCTAAACCAAATACTTGGTTATACGCGTGTAAAGGTAAAGACGAACAACTACGTGACTTTGTGAGCGGCCATGTTGATTTCACATCACGTGTCGAACTCGGAGGTGGGAAATGACAAGCTGCAGGTTTTAGTCGAATGAAGCAGAAGTATCTGTGCTGATTTTTGTGGGTGGAGCTAAAAATGAAGAACACTGATGGGGTCGTTTGACGGAAAAGCGCTGCACCGTCAGCCTCGGTTCCTTCGGATTCTGGGCTTGTGGAGACTTCCTGCAGTGGAGAACAGATTCACTTTGCTAAGACGCTAACACCGGCATCTTTGTTTTAAAAATCTGAGCACGTCTTTTGTTCACGTGTGTGTGTGTGTGTGTGTGTGTGTGTGTGTGTTTGAACATGAAGACGCTGAGCCGACAGTGAGACTAGTTAGGAGAAAATCCGAGCTGAAGCGAAAGGAAAGGAAGCTCATTAACTCCAGCAGGAAGACAGATGTAGAGCATTCACATAGAGTTGCTTTCCAAAGTCCATCACACACACACACACACACACACACACACACACGGAGCATTCCTTGACAATTTCTCAGAGATGACTCTATGTTGATGAGTGTGTATGCAATCAAAGGCTCTGCGCTTGACTAGCTTGGTCTGACCACAGAAGAGAGATGAATCATTTCTTTGCTACCACCCCCCCACCCCCCCACAAGTCTTTCCTAATTTCTCCCAAGTCTTGCTTCATGGAAGTCTGTATTTTCTCATCTGCTCATCTCTGGGGTGGGAAAAAAAGACACTGTCCTCTAATCTGCTTGACTCTGTAATCAGCAGTGCTTTAATGGTTACTGGTCGCGATCACTCCCTTTTCACTAACGCTAACGTTATGCAGGTTTTCCTCAAGGGGAAAAAAAGTTTAATCGTTCGTCCTCTATCACATCAGCATGCCGTTAGCGTGCGAGTAACCGTGGTGTCACTTATCTCTGTAGCGGGGATTCATCATGCCTCCTGGTTTGAGATGGAATTACAAGACACACGTCTTTACAGTCCCAACACGGCGGACACGTGTGAACATACCACTGCGGGTTTATTTCTAAAGCAATAAGAATGCGTCTGCTAAGACATCCTTGTTTATCTAACCGATGGTCTGGTGTCTTCAAGGACCCGTGTTTTCTGACTTGTCTTTTGGAAATTCTTCCAGAAATGAAGAATTCAACAGTCGCCAGAATAATTCATGGAAAAGTGCGGATCTCAAATTCTCAAAGTCTTATAAGGAGGAATGCAACCTTACTCTTTCATATCACCAGCCAAACATCCGACGTGACGAGAGCAATTAGCGTTCCTCCCGAGCCGCCTTTGACCCACGGATAAAGATATGCAGGGCTCTGATTTGGAGGATTCCAGAGCCAGGGCCGGATCACAGGCCGCACTGATTGGTGGTGTCAGGCCTTGACACGGAGTGCTGCCACTGGAATTTCTAATGAGGAGAAGAAAACCGCATTTTTCCACACAGCCTGTTCCTCGGGGCGAGTGTGCGTTCCGCACCCTGTGACTCTAATCAGACTCGGTGATGAGTGAGAAGGGACCGAGTGAAGGGTTTGTGTGGGATTGGGATATGACCTTTGGGACAGATGTTCTGTTTGATGTTGAACAGAACCAGCCCGAATTTGCTTCTGAAGACATTTTAGTCTATTGATGCCCCTTGACAAGAACTTGCAAAGGAAAATCAGCCAATCAGAGCTCAGCATGCAGGGACCTGATATGCTCGGTGTAGATTATTACAGGCTTGATTATCGGACTAAAACCCGATTTATTTCTAATATAATAATATGTTGTTTATATCAAGAGCGTTATATCTACAGACGTTCTACGGATCGCTGCACATGTTTGTTTGTTTGTTTGTTAGTTTTTGTTTACCCTGAAAATAATCTGTGTATTTCAATATCTAGCAAATAGTAAGTACTAAGAGTATTTATTTACTGGAGATTTTATTCATCCTTGCACTTTCCACCCACAGAAACCCAAAGCAGTTTGTTAAACTGCAGATTCACAGCTTTGTAAACATATTTTCCATTTCTAAACACGAGTAAATATGAAGAAACCCTGATGAATAGAGGTCTCGAACCCTTACCGGATCCTTGCGCTGTGCGCCACGGATTTCTCGAGTGCGAGTGAATTAAAGCTATTAACCGTGAATACAAAGCACAAGGACTCGCAAACCACACACTGAAAATCCTTCACTCCATCACCTACAGTTTGCTTCACATCCTCGTCCACTGTTTTGACCCGGAGACGGACGAAGAAAGCTTTTGTTTTCCTCGCGTTCACGCCGGGCTTTAGAAATAGCTCGTTATTTACACTGAATGTTTATCAGTTAGCTGGAGGAAATCCAGAACAGTCTAAACAAGCCAGAATAAACAACAGCGTACAAGCATGCCGGAAATAAACAACTACAGGAGAACGAGCACACTTAAAAAATAATTACAGCCAAAATCAAGACAGCTGTAGACAAAACGAGCTTTAAGACAACTAGAGACCGATACAAAACAAAGCAAAACAGACAAAACCGTATTAAGAATGTGTAACTACAGGCAAAACAAGTGTACGGGACACTACTACAGGCAAAACAAGTGTACGGGACACTACTACAGACAAAACAAGTGTACGGGACACTACTACAGACAAAACAAGTGTACGGGACACTACTACAGGCAAAACAAGTGTACGGGACACTACTATAGGCAAAACAAGTGTACGGGACACTACTACAGACAAAACAAGTGTACGGGACACTACTACAGGCAAAACAAGCTTTAAAACCTACGAAGTGAACAAGCTTTTCAAGCGAACTACGCACAAAATGAGCTTGAAATCCTGCTAAATGGATACACAAAGGTGTGTGTGTGGGTGTCAGAGGTCACAGAGGCTCACAGGTCATTGTGTCATGATGCCATGCCCAAAATAGTGGCTAGAATTGTTGGATACGCAGGGGTCACAGGTCATCTCAGAGAACACAGTCATGTGAAGAGTTCAGACTGACCTCCAAGTGAACCATGACCGTGTGTGTGTGTGTGTGTGTGTGTGTGTGTGTGTGTGTGTGTGTGTGTGTGTGTGTTTACTGCTGAGGTAAAAGCACGTGACTTGCCGAGTGTTTCTTCTCCGTCTTTCATGCACACGCACATAGAAACAAATTCGTTTTCAACTATTATCCTCACTAAAAAAGGCACGATCTATGAATATGCGTGAATATGCAAATTAGAAATGCCTCCATGTCCTTGTATGACAATAGCTAGCAGATAGTACACCTGCTTTTGTCACACACAATGTTGATTCATTGGATACTGGAGTAGCCAATCTGTAGAAATATATTGTTACCATAACAACAAGTTTAAGGCTGTGGATTTTTGTCTTGGGTTTTAGATGTAAATGTACACAAATACATCAGTTTATCTCATGAGCTGAGTAATAATCGAAAGCCATGCTCACGAATCTCGTAAAAATCAATGAATCAATAAACACACGGACAGAACACGTATGGAATTAAAGGGAATTTCTTGTTCCTGCGAGTCACGTCATTTTTACACGGGACGTGTGTTTTAATGATCAGATGGAAATGTAGTCCGTTCCAGGTCGGAGGTGTTTAAAGCGGAATTCCACAGCGCTTACCGAGTGCCTTAGCACACTCTTTCACATTATTTCAGCTTTTGCATGTGTGCAGGAGTGTAAGGGTAAGTGTGTGTGTGTGTGTGTGTGTGTGTGTGTGTGTGTGTGTGTGTGTCGGATCTCTGACCCTGCTGTGTGATGGAGTGGGAAGGCTGGGGTAAAGGTGAGGTCACTTTTTTTTCTATATATTGGTTCAGATTTGAGACCCTCTTGTTGAACCCCTGCTGCTAATAAGACAGCATATACACCACTCATCTGTGTCTCTTCATACACACACACACACACACACACACACACGGTTACAATCACACACAATCGGATTGCCTATATAACCTCTCTCACTCATCCCTCTCGCTCATTTTCAGGTTTCCTCTATTAGCGTTACCTGTTAATCAGCGGTGTCTCCACAGGCCGGGGTGGGAGGGAGCGGGGAATAATTTAATTTAATTTAATTTAATTTATCAATTTGTATAGCGCTTTTTTACAATGGTACATTGTCTCAAAGCAGCTTTACAGAAATATCATTTTTTTTTACATTTTACAAGCGACTTACTAATGAGACCACATTCACACACCAATGGTAGCAGAGCTGCATGCAAGGTGCTAGCTTGCCATTGGGGGCAACTTAGGGTTCAGTGTCTTGCCCAAGGACACTTCGGCATGGGATCACCCGAGCCGGGATTCGAACCGCCAACCCTACGATTAGTGGATTAGTGGACAACCCGCTCTACCGACTGACCCACAGCCGCCCCAATAGAGATTAGAGATAGAGATTGCTGAATCAAGGCTTGTCTCAAACAGAGGAATATGGTTGGTTATGTCTGACTGGGAGTTGGTGGAAACCCACGGAAGGGGAAAACAACATCAAATCTGACTGAAATGAACAGCTGTACACGGGCTATAGGGGGCGTTTTCTTATGTAATGATCTAAGGTGTCTTGAAAACACGTTCACGTGGACAACATGGTGTCTCAGCTGAAATCTCCGATTCTGAAAGAGCAGAGTGCGCAGCATGGAAGCTTGTGTCCATCAACAGATTCCTCATGAAAGCTCAACGAGCAGCCTTCTTTCAACGGAGGACGTTCAACTCTGGGCCGAGGAGCTCCGAATGAATTCGCTCTGCCGCGGTGCACGGGTTTTATTGACGTTTCACTGAGCTTTAAAAGGACAGCAGAAATAGACGCGAGAGGAATTCATTCAGGAAAGAGCAGAAGTGGGATTAAAAACCTCTCGATGCTTCATACGAAGTGATAGGACAAAAAGGAAATAGACTTAACCTCACTGTTTCTTTCTTTTTATTTATTTATTTATTTTCCGTGACGAGCGAATGTCAGTCCACGGTCAGTTGATGTACAGTACCAACTGTGTGGCGATGTCCTTGGGACAGGTCTCCTTTAGTGAACAGTGGACGAGTTCAACACACAGACTTCATATAAACACCATAATGAACTTTCTTTTCCTCTCACACTCTCCGTCGTGACCCAGATGAGGACGGGTTCCCTTCTGAGTCTGGTTCCTCTCGAGCTTTCTTCCTCAGATCATCTTAGGGAGTTTTTCCTCACCACCGTCTCCACCGGCTCGCTCAATAGGGATAAATTCACACACTTATAACCTCCTATCCTGTGTTTATATGTTTCTGGAAAGCTGCTTTGAGACACAATATCCACTGTTAAAAGCTACAGATACAATTGAGTTGAATGGTGTATATAAGGAACTGATTTATCAAGTGAAATGTCCTAATGAAATCCATCCATCTTCAACCGCTTACTCCTTTATCAGGGCCACGGGGAACCTGGAGTCTATCCCAGGGAGCATCGGGCACAAGGCAGGGTACACCCTGGACAGGGTGCCAGTCCATCACAGGGCACAATCACATACACATTCATACACTACGGATACTTTAGACACGCCAATCAGCCTAACATGCATGTCTTTGGACTCCGGCGGAGTACCCGGAGGAAACCCCCGACACACGGGGAGAACATGCAAACTCCGCACACACATGGCCCTGGCGGGACTCGAACCCCGGACCCTGGAGGTGTGAGGCGGACGTGCTAACCACTAAGCCACCGTGCGCCCCTGTCCTAATGAAATCCCGTCTCATTACTCCATTCTAGATGTACAGGTTTATAAAAAAAGAGAAAGGTAGTGGCGTTCCGCGGCAGTGAAAGTGTGACAGGTTTTAGAGTTTTATGCGTCTTGGCAACAAATCTACTCATCAAAGTGAAATATCCTCCATTTATGGCTGCGGCTCGTCTGGTCTGTGTTCACGGACAGGCTTTGTGCGCTGTTCAGGCGATGATTAGGGTGCAGGTGCTGCTGCACTGCACCGAGAGGGAACTTTCAGGGCTTTGTTTTAATGATGATCTCTATGGAGAGGCATGATGTTGTTTTACGTTGTGTAAACGTTACAGACATTTCTTTTTATTTTATTTTCTTTATTTAAATGGGGTTTTGTTGGAAACAATAGGCATGTTTGAGTGTTTTATTTCCCCTGGAGATTGATTTTCAGGTTCTGTTCGTTAATCCTGTGTGAACAAATCCGTCTGACAGATGAAAAACACAGATTAGACGACTCGCTGCTTAATGAGAGAGAGCGTGTTCATTCTGGGCTTTTTTCTTCTTTTCATTTTCTTCCTGTATTTTTTTTCCTACTTAATCACCAGACCTCTCTCTCTCTCACTCTCTCATTATCTGGTTATCTGTCATGGACTTTCCGGAGACGTTCTGCCAGACATCTCCATCTTATATCCTTTTTTAAATAATTTTTGATTTGTATGTAGGTGGGTAGGTATTTATTTATTTATTTATTTCTCTTTTAATACTCAGTCTAAAGCGAGCCTCACTTTTATACCTTGTTGCAGTTTATTCTGTCTATTTGGCTGCTGACAGACATGTTCAATTCAATTCAATTCAATTTTATTTGTATAGCGCTTTTTACAACAGGCATTGTCTCTAAGCAGCTTTACAGGAGAGGAAAAAAAAAAAAAAAAAAAAAAAAACACAGTACATACACAGTAAAAGTGAGAAATTATCCCAACTGAGCAAGACACTGAGTGGCGACAATGGCAAGGAAAAACTCCCTAAGATGTTTAAGAGGAAGAAACCTTGAGAGGAACCAGACTCAGAAGGGAACCCATCCTCATCTGGGTAACAAGAGACATTCATAAAGAGACAATTATTGGTTTATATGTAATCTGTTTGGCTTTGAAAAGCCTTTGTCCCAGCAGTCTGGATTTGGAGTAGAGCAGAGCTCCATCCAGAAGTAGGACCTCCGAGACCGATCATGCAGGTCCGGAGAGCAGAAAGGACCAGGATCTCCAACATCTCCATAAACTCATGTGTAGCTCGGCAGAAGGAGAGAGGGAGAGAAAAGATTG
>JAFFST010055744.1:53795-69796 GCA_022414735.1 Noturus placidus
CATTACCAAGTACTAAGTCATGTTTTGCAGAGGGGTCAAATACTTATTTCCCTCATTAAAATGCAAATAATTTATAACATTTTTGACATGCGTTTTTCTGGATTTTTTTGTTGTTATTCTGTCTCTCAGTGTTCTAATAAACCTATCAGTGGACAAACATACAAAATCAGCAGGGGATCAAATACTTTTTTCCCCCTCAATGTGTGTCATATATATATATATATATATAAAAAACACACACACACACACACACACAAATAAATAAACAAATAAATAAATAAATAAATAAATAAACAATTTACACCGCCCATCCTGTTCAAAAGTTTACAACCCCTTGGCTCTTAATGTATCCATCGTCTTACCTTCTTGAGCATACATGCAAAAGGCGCTGTTTTGGGAACAGCTTTAATTACGATTATTTACGTGTTTATATGCCTGATAACCGATATGGAGAACTGATATTTATTTTTTGTTTTAGTTCTGTTGGACTCTATGATAACGACACCACTGAACCTAACAAACAGTTTTATTTAGAACAATTTTACTAATTTCACTTCCTCTTTGCAAAAACAGAACAACTCTTATTTATACACCAAAAAATAGAACTAAGTGCACTGTTACTAAAGTGTCTTTTTTTTTTTTTTATTTAAATAAAAGCTTCGATGAGGCAAATGAACAGGTAAAACAAACAACGAACATAAATGTACTTCACTGGCGCTCCTGCGTGCAAATCTAAAAAAGCACACAAGATGGCACCATTTATTGGTAGATAAATATTACAAAACCAATATCCGATTATAGACAAATGCTTAAAATTTAGGGAAAATATTGGTAAGACCGATTATCGGTCGATCTTTGGATAGCATATCATTTATTCAAGAAAAAAAACAAACAAAATCAGTAATGAAGTAAAAGCTCTCACCTGATTAAATGCATTAGCCTCACAGCGTGAACACCTCCATCCTTCCAGATTGCTGTCTCGAGGCACTCCATAGCAACCTGAGGACACGGAGAACATTTCATCCTTACTCCTCAACCATTTTTGGAAAACGACCCCAAAATACCCACCATTTTTCAGACTTCAACAAATTTCATCACTATACACACACATACATACATACACACATTATATATATATATATACACATACATACACACATTACAAGGTAATTGAGCTCCCGCCATAAATTCTCAATAGAATTTAGATCAGAGCTTTAAAGGGCCACTTCAGGAACAGTAATTTGGTGTCCCTCAATAAATTTTGGACCAAAGTGGACGTGTGCCTTCTTCTTGCTGAAAGACCCAATGGCGAAGAGCTAATGTTTGACTGTGGGACAGGGTTGAAGGCATCTCCCTTCTTTCGCCAAACAAAAGCGACGTCCATATGCCCGAACAGAACAAAGGACAGACTTCCGAAGCTCATCCCGATGTTTCACATGGGGGGGTGGGGGCTATGACCTCAAAGCCCTCCACGATGAGGAGCCATCATAACGTTCTTCAGCGATACTTCGAGTCCAGAAGACGCCAGTTCAGTACCAATCATCTGCGCAGAGATCCGGTGGGTCTCGTTGACATTTCTGATTATTTTACTCTCTTAGAGTTATGTTGTGATAATTATTTCGGAGTATTACTTTTTTTGGAGTATTTTATCATCTTCAAAGTAGATGCCTTTTTCACCTAGAAATGTTCCAAAAATGTTTTCTTGGCGTTTTCTCGACTGATTTCTTGAGGAATTTCCCTGAGATGATTTTAAACAGTATTAAAGGAGTTCTCACCAATGCTGCACACTTATCTCCTGGTTTACGGAATATTCCCCTCCGAGTCGTCAGTTGAGCGGGACTTAAAACTCGTGTATTATAATAATAAAAATAAATTAATTCATTCATTTAAAAAAGGGAGGTCGATTAGTTTTCTTTTTGGGTCGTTTGGTTAAAATGTGTAGAATGCGAATTAAGCATGGGGTCAACATCACCGTCGATATGGGGAAGTTTTCTGCAAGGCAAGATAAACGTAACTATAAATGGATAAATTTAACAGATAGGGAAAAAAAAATCAATTGAATTCCCGGGTGGTTACAGTAGCTCCGCTTCATCGCACCACTCCGTCGATGTATATTGTCCTGTAATGGCGCGACACGGAGTGTATTATTCCTTACTTATTCAGGAAGTGATGGGAAAGGTGTGTGGTTATGACGGTGAAGTGGCACTCACTGGTGTGTACACGCACAGAGCACACCGAGCAGCTGACCAGAGGACTCGTGCCATCGTCGTCCAGGTTCGGAGTGGACAGCTGTCCGTCTGAACTTCCCGTGAAGCACATCTCCGGGATCAGAGGCTTCGTCCTCAGCTTCTCCTCTATGTTAGATACAGACGTTCCCTGGGTCAAAGTTCTCAGCTCACTCTGGGAAGAAGCGGACATGGACGTTACAGCTGTTCATCAATAGCACCAGCACACACACACACACACACACACACTATCTGACGATAACAATAATAATAATAATAATATTTATTATTACCTTTTTTGTGTGTAAAATATAAATTTTAAAAAATCATATTTTTAAATGTTTGTGTAAACAACCTAACAAGCTGATCTGTCTGTTTGTCTGACACTTTTAAACCAGTTCTCATGTACGTCATCGTTATTTACAAATTAACGGATTCCTGGTCACACAATCGCTCCTAAATTGCACCGTATCGGATTCAGTGGTAACGTCAAATCATGACTCGTTTCCTTATGAATAGAAATCATTGATTCATTCGATTCAATGGTATGTTCACAAGTTATTCACCTGATGGAGGATATCATGAGTCTGTGTCGAGTTTTAAGTCAGTAACAGTTACATCTTTCATGCCATTTTGAATAAAAATTCAACGAACCGCTTTGATTCAACGTTACGGTCAGATTCTGAATTATCGACTCGGGAGCCGCTTCGATTCGATAACATGGTCAGATTCTAAATTGTCAAAAGGCGTGTTCCTCATCGCTGGCTTGTCTGTACCTGTTCGTAGGTGTGGAAGAGGCTACACACGGCGCAGTAGGGATGCTGGACACCCAGACGCCGGTTGAACTCCCGCTCAACTTTAAAGCTGCGTAGAATCCGTTTCTGCCAGAGGGGCATAAGTAGCCGGGCCCAGGGGTCCAATTCCTGAGAGTCCACATCCATTTCCACCTGCTCCTGCAACTCTGTACAACACACACGCACTTACTTCAAACTTAGAATTAGGCTAAAATATCAATACCATAAGTACAGTGCCTTGCGTAAGTATTCCTTCCCTCCCCCCGTTTCAGAGAAGAACCCAGAGGTAAATTATGCACGCCATGGTAGACATCCTTTAATGAAAAAGTAACCTTCATCACTGGAACTCTCTCCAAGCAGCGGGTGGAGGTGAGGCAGATCGCTGAGGGGTTGCCGCATCCTCTTCATTCTCTTGTTCTCGTTCTCATCTTCCGTTTCCTCCTGCGGTGAACAAAACGCCGCCTTTAACGCCCTGACATAACCGTCTATACATCGTTTCCATAGAGGCAGAAGAGCTTTCAGACTCTATCCTTGTAAACTGTTAAATCAAAGACCCACCCCCAATTAATCCATGCTCACGTCTCATTTATTTAACCACACCTCCTCACTTCTTAGCTCCTCCCTCCTAATGAAAAAAGGTGTAAATAAAATCCCGGCCTGAGACATGACGTTTACGTGGTCCGCTTCTTGTCTACGTGTTATTAACTACATAACTGACGTTATTATCTTGCGTAAACGTAGACGCCGCTTAAACGTCCACTTAACAAAAGCAAAGTGTATTAATTACCCTTTTATTTGTACTTATTTATTAAAGATTATTAATTGTAATGTTTTTTAACATTAACATTTTAACAATTAATAATCCTTTTTATATATATATATATATATATATATATTTATTTCTATGCGAACTAGGCTTTAGAAGTCTCCTCTCTTCTTTATTCCGGATATAGTCATTATACCGACATCTGGTGTTCACAACAGGAACTTCATGTTAAATCTTAAAACTAATGTATTTTTGATTTATAAAAGAATGAAATGAAAAAATTAACCAGTGAAACTGAGCAGGTGTAAAGTCAAGTTTGCAGTAAAACTCATTTAAGTCAAGTTTTAATGCAATTTATTGATTTAATATCTTAAATATTATAGTATATTGATATAATTTGTGATTATATCGAGGTTATATTCTAATATCACCCAGTCCTACTAGCTCTAACTTTTTGGGTTGGCTGTGTTTCTCACTGCACGCGGGTCTGTGCTGCATTCCTCACCTCGTGCGTGTCTGTACTGTGTTCCGGGGAGTCAGCGCTGCGTTCCGGAGAGCCCGTGCTGCGTTCCGGAGAGCCCGCGCTGCGTTCCGGAGAGCCCGCGCTGCGTTTTATCTCGGGTGTGGGTTCTACCTTGGGTGTGGGTTCTGACTCCGACTCGGACTCTGAATTCCTGAAGTCCTGGACCCTGGGATGTTGAGGTTTACGGGGCGTGGATTTGGCGGCGTACGTGTGGACCTGCAGGGCGTCGGAAGGGCTCAGGGTCCTGTGGAAGAGCAGGCTGGCCACGCCAGTCTTGGTGGAGGACCAGGGCAGGGCTGAGAGACAGTGAGAGGCCATGGCGACAGTGCGGATGGACAGATGGCTTTTCCTCGGGGCCTGAGGACACTCAGAGGTCACCGCGACATTCTCCGATTTAAC
The DNA here is from genome assembly GCA_022414735.1 of Noturus placidus. Classification (NCBI taxonomy): domain Eukaryota; kingdom Metazoa; phylum Chordata; class Actinopteri; order Siluriformes; family Ictaluridae; genus Noturus; species Noturus placidus. Next base: position 58,503 of record JAFFST010055744.1, read on the forward strand.
ACAGACCGCGCTCTCGGAACGATCTCCGAGCTTCAAATACTTCCTGCTGTCAGATTTTATGCTCGACTGACTGCTGCACTCTGAAACCAGGATACAGCACATTCACATTTACTGCACTCCCGTGATTAAACAGACAGCTAAATAAACGGACAGACAGGTGGAGACAGAGAAAAAGACAGAGAGTGAACTGGAGAAAGATGGATAAAATGATGAGGAAAGACAGAAACACAAACAAACAAACAGAGAGACAGACATACTACGAATGGAGATGAGGGCTAGAGAGACAGACAGACAAGACAGACACAGAGACGGAAAGATAGACGGTTAGCCAGATTGTATTCACAGACAATTAGACAAGTAAAGAGAGAAAAACAGATACAGACAAACAAAAAGAAAGAGATGGAGAGAATAAATGGTGAAAGACAGAAATACAGAAAACTATGAAATAGAAAAAAATTTAGAGAACGAAAGATTTTATGAATACGTGTAGTAAGAGGAGAGAGTGTAAGGAAGGTACCGGTATTGTCCCGACTCGGCTCGGCCCATGGAGTCAGGCGTCCCTTCTTCCCGTACTCGGAGTAATCATGCAGTGCTTCGCTCTTTGGCAGAATGTCATCCGGTACCTCCAAACACACACGGTGCCTCTTAGTACCAATTCTCTGTTTGGCCACACTGAACACACACACAGTCAAATTATTCACCATCACTTTAAAAAATAACATTAAATGACAAAAATCTTGGCACCTTAATATCCATCTGGATAGAAACTACACTCCTGAAAGATAAATGGATTTCATTTGGACCTTTTTTTAGACAAGTCGTTGCTCTGGTTCTGCGTACACGGCTGGCGATGGCCGAAGATTCCTTTCTTGCCTCCCAGGAACTCCGCCGCCTCTGGAGTGGGTTTGGTGTGATCGATGGGAGGGTGGTCCTTCCCCGCCAGCCACAACTCGTAGCGCTCCGGTTGAAACTTCCTCACAAAAACATCCATGGAGATCTTCACCATGTCCTTCCGACACGAACACTGCGTCCAAGAGCGTGTCAGAGCATCAGGAAAAGAAACAAAGCTAAAAAGACAAATAAATACAACAAATAAATCAACCTTACCAGAATGGCCTGCTTTCCGTAATCGATCCATCGCTGCGTGGCGAAGTTGGTCGACTCGGCGCAGTTAAACCCGTGATTGAATCCGGCGTGGTAGCCGTACGGGAACGTCACCATAAACTCTCCAGCTTCCTGAGTGATCTAAAACCCACAAAAATGTGCCAGAACGCATCGAGTCAGTTACAAATCCTTATCTAAAGCCGGAAAATCGATATGGTGAATGAACACTCGCCTTTTCGAAAGGGATGCCGTATTTCTTCAAAATGGACGGAGAGATGAGAGTCATCTTGTGTCTGAGAAAAGCTTCGCAGTTTTGAGAACTTCCGGGAAAAAATCCTGCACAAGTAGAAGGGTGGAGAGGACGCGTTTCAGAATTAACCATCACTTCAAATAAATTTTAACTGCCGTTCAAAATATATCTGGCAGGGGGCGAATGACCTGAACTCGGCCCTCTGTATGAAAATAAACTCGAAAACACAAAGAGTCACTACTGCAAATAATTTATACAATTAGTTTATCATTAACAGGAAGTCAATAACATTTGAGTCTAAACAAATAAGAAGCGAAGACATCACATTCACCGCTTCAAATTAAAATTTAGTTTCTGTAAACTTAGAAACTCAAACTCATCTATAGTGTGAGTCGTAGCGTTTTAGTCACTGTGCAACACTGACGGAAATAAATAAATAAACAAATAAACAAGAGCTGTAGTTCCCATAAAATCCAACATAACAGATTTACGTTGTCCATTTAACAACTTTTTACTTTTTTATGCAATAACGGTTCAATAATTCAATCCACTGTTAGCATTAGGGCAAGTACTAACCTTATAGCAGGGGCGAGTATTAGGGTGAAAGCGAGTGTTAGGGTGGGGGGGGGGTGTTAGGAGGGTGGGGGGGCGAGTGTTTTATCTGGTGTAAAAATTTTATACCACATGTTTACATCAGATTAACTCTAATCTGTAAAACATTGACATGCTCATGATTTAGGTCACATGACCATGACTTGGGTCACATGACCACCAAGTGAATCCCGAACCCTGGAATTTGCGAGTATAGTGCACGGTGGCTTGACTTATTTCGTTTAGGGACTCTGAAGGGGAAGATGGAGATTCTGAATAATAAACTGTATTTGAATACGGATGTGATTATTCAGATTGTTGGCGTTTCTGTACGTGACAGGATTAAAGTCCGCTCCCGCGTACCTTTAGCTAGACGCTCCAGTCTCTTCCCGTGCTCCGGAGGCACAGTATACCTGTGAAGGTATTTTAGAAAAGAAAATTTAGAAATGTTCTCCGAGGCAAAGTTCCCCAATAAATCTCAAAACACACACGTTTTCTACAAAACAGGAGACGCACCATGACTTTGGTTCCCCAAAGTGAAGGTAATTAATGCTGTAGAGGTCCATGTCCTCTGTGTGCCAAGCAAACGTGGTCTTCCACATGCCAAAGTACAGGTAGGGCGTGTTCACCCCCTCGATGGTGATGCCGCTCTCGTGCTCCACAGTGTCCAGGATGGTGTTCAAACGGCCCACGTTCCACTCGTCTACGTCCTGAATAGGCGCAAACGTACATTTAGGCAAGAGACAACGCACAGAAATAAAACAAAAGGAGGAGGAGAAAGAGGAGATCACTCACGGGGTCGTAGAGCGTCCCGTTCACGTCGGCTCCGTAGATGGGAGGGTTGAAGGTGACATTTTTCCAGTACTTCCTTTCGAGCTCTTCAAAGTCGTCATAGCGAGGGCTGCAGAACCTACAGCGAGGAGAGAAGACAACTCATGGAACCATCACCACGACAACATGACAATGCTTTCAGATTCAGAGAGGATTTACAGGCCATTAGAGCCTGATGGATATTGGGTTTTAATATTTTCTGACAATTAAAACCCTTTCAGTTTACATCTCTGGGTCATGTGGCAGCTACAAAACGTAGAAAAGCTTTATAATAAATTCTTCCTTTAAGCATCAAACATTGGGTCACCTTTTAGTTCATGGGTTATTTTCAAGCTTTCAGCTACATATCAAATAGCAATAACTGAACTGAGGTGTTGGGGCGAGTGTTACTGTGGGTGCGAGCACGGGTGCAGACTCACTTGTCGCTGTTGGCCGTTTTGCGGAACTCCTTCACGGTCATGGGTTTCTTCTGGATGTTGTACTGTGTGAAGAGACCGGACTGACCCGTCACCACCTGCTGGATCGGCGCCGGGATCAACAGGTCGTCGATGTTGTCATACGAGCGTCTGGGCTTCCACTGCTTTGGAGGGACGACCTGCGAACCAATGCCACACTTTAAACTTCGTCCCAATACCCAATAATTTAAAAAATAATAATTTAATTGTATTTGAATTGCGTGTACCTTGGCCATGCCGGCTCTGTGCGCTCCCTGAGACTCCATATACGCGATGTAGCGGCTGAAGTTCTTAAACTCCTCCATCGTCGGGTAAAACGTCATGATCCCCTTAGAGGAAGGGGACGGTGAGTCCGACGCCATCCTCTTTCTTGGCCGGTCTGATCTGATCCAATCCTGAAACCAGATACGCTTTATTCAGAGCTGGAAAACTTGAATTAAACGACTTATGGATCCAGTGGAACTCCAGTTAACGTCACATGAACCGACTGTCAGCTTCAAATTATTATTTTATTCCCCCCTTCAACATCATAACATTCACCAGAACGTTCCAGGCATCTGCAATAGCTTTACAAAGCACATCAGTCAACAAACAAATAAATAAACAAAAACAAAGTAAACCTGTTAAACTTAAGAGCATTCAAAGCTAGATTGTTGAATTGTATTTTTTTGTAATTTAAAAATAGCAAAACAAGCTTTTATCTTATGCTCAAAGTTTATTTTTCTTCTAATCAAGCAAACATTATGACATGAAATGTTTTAAAAATGATAACTGATATAATGCACAATATTGTCCACTGTTAAATGGTTATAAGCTAGGCTATGCTAAGCCATCACCGAGTACAAACAGTTCGCGCGCGCGCTCTCCCCCTCACACACACTTATGGAAGTGTAACTTCACTTAATACTTTTGTGTACACAAAAACACAATAAACCACGCCCTGCCCCTAGTCACGCCCCTCTATAGTCGTATCCTCATAGTAGAAGTCTAGTAGATTATCATCCTTCAGCAAGGCGGACCGTCTGCAACTGGCATCTCCCTGCACAGGTATGGACTGAGCCTTCAGGTCACATGGAGGCTGGATGGAGCGAGGTCGGGTCGCCAGCCAGTAGGCTGTGAGTGAGGCCACGGCGCCGAGCCCGAAGAGAGAGGGAGGAGAGAGTGCCAGGGAGGGAGGAGAGAGTGCCAGGGAGGGAGGAGAGAGTGCCAGGGAGGGAGGAGAGAGTGCCAGGGAGGGAAGCAGAGTCCTGAAATCCGCTACTTCAGTGCTCCCTAAATCGCTGCTGCCGAGACGAAAGGAACGCAACCACTCCTGCAACTGCATAGCTGTGTTCGAGCTCTTCACAGACTAGAACTTTCTCCACACGAGCCGGAAAGTGAACTGAGCTCTGTCTCGGGCGGCTGTGGCTCAGTCGGTAGAGCGGGTTGTCCACTAATCCACTAACCGTGGGGTTGGCGGTTCGAATCCCGGCCCGGGTGATCCCATGCCGAAGTGTCCTTGGGCAAGACACTGAACCCTAAGTTGCCCCCAATGGCAAGCTAGCACCTTGCATGCAGCTCTGCTCCCATTGGTGTGTGAATGTGCTCTCATTAGTAAGTCGCTTGTAAATGTAAAAATGATATTTCTGTAAAGCTGCTTTGAGACAATGTACCATTGTAAAAAGCGCTATACAAATCGATAAATTATTATAAATTATTAATTATTATAGTCGAGCCACTCTGATCGCTGATTGGCTAAAACAAGAGTCTCTTTAAAAAGTCTTACAGCTAATGCTAATTTAGCTTGCTAGCTAGGCCGTGATGCTACTCCTCCCGGAAATGAGAAAACATTCAGCGGACGTTACAGCTGCAGTTTAAAAGCTCAACAGCACCGTTAAAACACAGAAATAAAGACAGGAGAAAAGTTTATTTCTTAGACGAGATTGGCTTCAGAACTAGCATTACTCTACAGTACAACCGGTTAGCAAGGTAGCGTTAGCTAGCTCAACTCCGGGCAGGCGAAATATTATGTTAAAATATTATTTCTGTAAAAGATCAAGGTGTAAATGAAGAAGTACGTACATATAATGTCGAATAAAACACGCGGAAATCCCCCTTAAGGCTTTAGCGATGTTCTGTCACTTCGCTGATCACCGGACGTTTAAAAGCCGAAACCAGTAACCTCCATTAGCTCAGCAGTGCGCATGCGCGCTGTAGATTTGTTTACTATGGCCAGGAAAAACCTTAACCTATCACAGCGTAGTCACGTCCCGGGTTGCCAGATTGAATATTTTTGTAACAGTCAGAGTTAAAGCTGGAAATTTAAGTTTTACGACACCATCATACCGGACGAGTTCACGCTTCTTTTGCGGATCCACAAGAGAGAAATTGAGAGATTCTGGTGACGCATGGTCGTAACCACGCATTCTCTGTTTGTGTGTGTGGGAAAATGTTGAGAAATACCAATCTGGCCCCCAATATACAGTACACAATATTATCCCCCTTTAATGAACCCTGCCAATTGATCAGTCTTTTCTTCATCTATTCTATTTATTTATGTCTATTCCTTTTTAATATATTTCCGTTTGTTAAGGAAAATAGGTGTGACCCCCCCCCATTTGTACACTTGGTTGCACCCATACTCAACACGAGTTTGTTGATATATTTTAACCGCTCAGTCTGAAAGAAATGGAAAGAGCAGACAAGCGTAGAAAAGTGCAGTAGAACCTATAAGCTTTTTTCAGGCAGTAAGTAACTAGATCCCTAAATAGTAAGTAAACTTAGCTTAGTATAGAAGGCATCATACCATGGCTTGGTTTGTCCTTAAGAACGTCAATTAACTGTTGATATTTGCACACCCACGGATTAAGCTAGGCTAACGTCAGCTTCAGTTTTTGACCATTAACTTACTGGTATAAAGTTGGTTTGATGTTCTATGTTCGCATGTGCAGAAATTAAGGGACCGTCCGTAAAAACACGACATTGTTAAACACGTTTCTAACTTCAATAGTGACTTACATTCATATAACCAACTGTGAAATGTTCATCAAGGTGTCAGGTATGATGCACACCTTTTAGATTTTTGATCTAAAAACGTACATAATTCCCTTCAAATCCTATTGAAGTTAGAATCGTGCTTAACAATGTCGTGTGTAACGTTAGAGACGGTCCCTTAATGTCCGCACATCTGCGCACATCAAACGTCCAACCTACTTTATTCCAATCATAACGTTAGATTCACGTGCATATCCCTCCGCCAAATTCACTGTGAAGCTTCACATTGAGACAGACTGTTATCAAAGGGAGGAAAGGTGCACAGCATTTTGTCCCTTTACACAGTACATTTGGACTAAGGACCACTAAGTGATTTTACAGATATAAAGCTCAGAATAATGCTGAGGTGTGTTAGTTTGGCAAACCAGAGATATGGAACTAATGTCCGAGTTGTGACCACGTTGTAGATAAACATTCAGAACTAGTGATTGAGGTTTGTCTTTAGAATTAAAAAACAAAGACTCCAGTACCCTTTACATAGCTAACGTTTCAGGTTACCACTATATAATATTGTTGTACACTTCAATAGGTCAAAAAACACTTGAACGTGCTCATGACTTAAAACTGCAGCATTTAACCCCCCCCCCCAACGACTCGTTAAATGATTCGTTCTAAATGATTCATTCTAAATGACTCCTTTCAGAGAACATACTCTGCTCTTATTGGTCAGATGTCCCAGCCTGTCGTGATACATTTACAAACAGGTCTGTAACACGCTACACGAAAGGGAATGTTTGAAAACCCCTAATAGGTGAAGTTTAATATAACGAAGGAATGTGAAATTTTAAGCAAGCGATTAGTAAAGAAGGCAGAGTTACAGTGTAATACTCTCTCTGGCAGACAGGAGGCGCTTTGCTACGAAAGAATTACATTTCTTAATTAATTTCCCCAAATTCCGCCGGGTGTAATCCACAGGGAGTGCGGCTTTGATCCCGAGCTCCAGCTGTGGAAAGCGTCCCATTTTCCCCCACGACAGAAAGAAGGAATAGATACTGTCCCGCTATGTGTATCCTCACAGCCGAATCTATCCTATGGACCCGAGACTCCATTTCAAACGCATGCAGTCAAAAGTGTTCGAACAGACATCAAAGCGTGTGGGAAATGAGGTAAACGTGTGATGTCATGAGGTTGAGGCAGTGACTCAAGAGACTTTTTCCGGATCCAGAAAGCAAGCAGTGACGAAGGAGGGCGTCCGTCTGTAGACGCATTTCCCCCTCGGGAACCTTTCGAACGATTACCCAATCTGCGGAACTCTCCCGAATGAGAACTACGTGGTTCCTGAACGGGTACTTGGTCTGTTTTGACTGACCTACATTGTCTCAGAACTCTCACTTTCAGCCCACTGTAAAATATATGAATATATGAATATATTTGAATATATAATGACATCATAATGACATTCTGTCATTATTTTTCGTTGGATCTTGAGCAAGTACCAAAAACACCAGGAACCTTTTAGTCTGTTGACCACGAAACGCCGTGTTGCCGCAGGAAAAGATTCTGAGAGGAAAATTCCACCGTGGACGTTTCGTATACTCGTTCAAGTTTTATAATTAACACATGATCGAGATTTCTTTTTTGGTATAAATATATATATTTATTGCTCAGATTTGGGTTAACGGTTTCCCATATTACCTACAATACCCGCAGCACCATCTTTAGCTAAAGTGAGTGATGATGCACTTTAGTGTTCTAATCTGAACACGCCATCACGTAGGTCGCCATATAGCTGAACTGATAGAGCCGCACTGCATTTGTTGCTGGAAAAGAAAGAAGCGCTCACTCTTGCTCTTTCTGCTTCCCAGCTCTAATGGCGAAACCTGACCGCTACGAAAATCAGAATCTGCGTAGTAATCTACGGAATTAAATTCGTGCTAAAGGGATTGGGACATAACTTTTTACGGAAGGAAAAATTTCACGTCCAGCCATTCTGGTGCAAACCTCGTGTGTGGGCGGGGCTTAATAGCAATTTACTCTCATCGGCTAGTGAGATTTGGATCGACAACTCGAACGTCCAGTTGAGGAGGAAGAGGTTGACGCCGATGATAATGATGCTTTGTCCCATACATATTTCAATACAAACATCTTGTATATAACATTCTTTTAATAATAATAAAAAAAAATTCAGGGTTAAGTTTTCCGTTAATTAATTTTGTTAGATTTATGGATTAAAACCAAACGACACAAAAAAAGACTTCAGACGTCAGCGTTGTACAAAAAAAAAATAATCCCAAAACAATTATTCAACTTTATTAACATCAACATTTTTTAAAATTCCAGTTGTTTTTTTTTTCTTTCTTCTTCTTTCTTCTTAACGAATAGAAAACAGAGTGCGTATACAACAGATTTAAACCTCTACGGCACGAACCATTCACAAGGTAAAAATGAAACTTTTGGCCATCTTAGTGTGTGGTTATAATCAGGCCTCCTCTGTGCTTCATCAGAGACAACACACACACACACACACACGTTCACACTCACATACGCTCACACACGCCCGGACACACCCGTACGCGTGTGGTGTGTGGTAGGGTTAATACAGTAGATATGACTTTTTGCAGGATTAATACAGATTTCACCCCCCCGCAGTCTCTCCGTAGTTGGTATGTCCCGATCCTGTTCGTCCGGAAGAAGTGACGACTGATCGTATATCTGTAGCTGTATATATACTTTATGAATAATATTGATACTTTCTCATATTTATACGTGTATATTTATATATATTTATATATCTATATTCCGTATAAAAAGTGGTTAATACTGTACATTTGGATGGGAAATCAAAAACTCGGGATCAAAACGTATTTTTATCGCTCGATAGATTTTTAACGCCTCGTATACATTAGGCGCGCGCCGATTATCGAATACGGCTTGTATGGCGATATTTAACACGTATATATCGTTAGCAAACGTTCCACAGGAAGTGCCGGCCACATGAACCGGCTCCGTCCAATCAGCATTAAGCGGCTACGGAACCGGCAGTGGATGTAAATGTGTGTGTTTGTGTCTGTTTATTTATTTTTTGTGATTTTAACCGACAACATTGAGATCGTGATAAAAACTATTATCGCGATATAAAAAGAAACGGAACATCAGCGCGCGCCTTTACGTGCGAACGTCCCCCGCCGTGGCATGTGTGTGTAGCGTCACCGCTGTTGTATCTAGATTTTTTTTTCTGTCGATATTTTCTTTTCTACAACGTAATGAACTTAACCCGCTGCGATTCGTCAAATAATAATAATTAAAAAAATGACAACTCATAAAAGAAATGAAAAATGTTATGAATGAAATCCGACAGCAGCTCTGAGGACGAACAGCACCCTCTTGTGTTAGTAGGTGTTAAAAAAAAAATCACACACCCTGTGTGCTCAAATAACCTAAAAAAAAAGAACTGGAAATAAAATTACAATTAAAATTAAATAATAATAATAATAATAATAATAATAATAATAAAAATACCAGTACCGCTTTATGGAAAAGGAAAAGGCGCGGAGGCCGTTAAGACGAGAAGACGATGTTAAGCGATTATTAAAAACATCTAAATAAAAAGTAAATCTAAATAAAAGTCAGAATAAAATTTTATAATGATTAAAAAATTAAAGAAATAAAACGCTACCAGTAGCCGTTGTGTGAGCTGCTGAATCTGAATATGCTGAATGTGAGTCAATCAGGAAAGAAAGTGTGTTGTGTGTCATGGTTGTGTGTGTGTGTGTGTGAGACACTCGACACACACACACTCCTAAGTGTTTTTTTTTTGTTGTTGTTGTTATTCCCGGTAGCTGAAGTCCCGCAGTGTTACGTTGCATAGTGGTCGAAACTCCCCAGATACTCCAGAGCTGCTCGGTAACACAGCTGGTACTGGTCCTTATAGGGAGAAAACACACACACAGAGCAGGGTTAGTGTTCAGTTCATTTCTCATCACAGAATTCTTCATAAATAAATGTTTATATGAAATGTATTATTTTTTTGGGAGTCTGTTAAATAAAACAAATGTAAAAAATTGTCGTGGCGTTATTGTGCTGTGGTGATGTGGGATTTTTTCTTCGTTTCTAAGTGTTTAAAATATCATTTCAAGCTGAGCAGGTTTTAAAGAATACAAAATCGGACGGATATCGATATCAGCTCAAGCTCGGCTGAGAGAAGGTGTTGAGTGACGGTATTGAGTGATGGTGTTGAGTAACTGTGTTTATACCTCGGTCTGCACCATGGCAGGTCTCTGAGTGCGCAGAGTTTTAACCGTCTGGAACAAATCCACCACTCCTTCATATCTCATCCTCTCCAGAACGATGCTGAGAGTGATGAACACCCCAGTCCTGCCCACTCCCGCACTGAGGAACCACACACACACACACACACACACACAGTTACAGCACTCAGCTGTCATCGGCTATCATCAGTTATCCAAAACCAATATATTTTCGTTAAGAACCAATGAGAACACACTTCACTGAATAAAACCGTACTCAAACACTGCAATACACCTTAAAAAATAAAAGTTCAATTATTTGAATATTTTATCTAAAATCCGTAACTACAATAATTAAAATTAAGCAATTTTTTAGCGCTCAATCTTGAAGTCAGTGTTGAGTAGGGAGGAGTGATACGATAAAAATACCATATCACGATACTCGAGGACATGATTTCTATGCTACACGACACGTATCAGGATAATATCATTCAGCTAACAAACTGTCCGAAAAACAGCGGTCAAATAAATTAATAATAAAAAGTTAAACTGTTTGACGAGACTTTTCTTTAGAGACAAACGTTAGGTTTAAAAAAAAATAAAAAATAAAAAAAAAACAAATAAAAAAAAAAAAACTTACGCCAAGTCGACGGTATCCGTTTAATCTGTGATGATTAAAAACGTAAAAAATGCATCACCGTACCAAAGATATCTCAGGAAAGTGTATGGTGTAACCATGTATCACAATATCTGTGTTATATCGAGATATCAGCCCAGCCCTGATGTTTATATATATATATATATATATATATATATATATATATATATATATATATATATACA
>JAFFST010055744.1:71040-85639 GCA_022414735.1 Noturus placidus
CTTCATGATTGTGTCCCACCTGTTGTTGATTCTTCACAAAAAATTACAGTTTTATATCTTTATGTTTGAGGCCTGAAATGTGGCAAAAGGTCGAACAGTTCAAGGGGGCCGAATACTTTCGCAAGGCACTGTATACACATCAGTAAACCATTATAAAAAAACACCGCTAATATCGGCAATATCTCCGAACAGCAGGCCATGACAATTTATCATATCGATATTAAATCACTGTATCGCCCAGCCCCGATCCCACCTTCATTTATTTCCATGACGCGTTAATCTTCAGATATTATTGTACGTGTGTGTTACCTGCAGTGCACAGTGATTGGTCCGTCCTGACCGAACTGCTCCTTGGTTTTATGCACTTGGCCGATGAAATCGATAAATCCTTCGCCCGTCTTCGGGACACCCTGCTCCGGCCAATCGGTGAACTGAAACTGGCGGATCGTCCGTGATTGGCCGTCCTGAGGAGCGCGAGGAAATGGGGACCATTAGTATTTTTAGAAAATTACATTGGGAGGCACAGAAAAGCTTTAAATCAAACACACACACACACACACACACAACATCTGGAGTTTCTCTCTATCAGAGTGAAACACTGGAGAGGCTCCATATGGCTTCTGTGTAAGCATGTGTCTAGGGTGTGTTTGTGTGTGTGTATGTGTGTATATATATACGCTAAAGCTTTTGCATTACCATGACCCTATTTTGCAGCAGACAGACAAAAAAGGGAGAGTAATACAGCAATAAAGAGTGAGACATACCAGGAGTGGCAGAAGAGGGGGGGAGTGAGACAGAATGAGACAGGAAGTGAGAGCGAGACAGAATGAGAACGAGGCATATGACTCAACACACACACACACTCTGAGAAACACAGACAAAAGTCAGCTACAGTGAGACAGACTGAGGCAGAAGCGGAACAGTAGAGTAATGGCGGCGGAGGCAGAGGTGGAGCGTCTCTCGTACCCTGGCGTCGGTGACTTTAAACTCTCGCAGGATGTACTGAGGCATGTTGTACTCAGCCATGGGATCGACCACGAAGTACTGATAACGGGCGGAGCGCTCGGCTGGCCAGTACTGATGACACTTCTCCTGCAGACAGACAGACAGACACACAGATAGACAGATAGACAGACAGACAGAGAGGTTAATTGGTGTTGGATTATAGCCTACATTTATTTATATTCTGATGAAACCCCCGTGGTTACGCTACATTACGGTCGTCTACACTTCTACGCTCTGATAATGCCACTCGCTCTCAGCGGACCGACTCTCACCGGGCTTTAATTCCTCAGAAACAAGACGGATTCTTATGCCCGCTGGCTCCGACACAAACATGAGCAGAGAGGAGCGCCATTTAACCCCCGAGTGTCCGGTGTCAGGTGATTTTATTACACACGCAATGTCCCTGAAGGAACAGCGCACGCCTTAAACACGCACATCTCCAAAACCATCATAAACAACCCAGGAGAAAAGCTCTGATTGGCTTATAAAGAAAAATATCTCTGCATTTTAGCCCACATCCGGCCGAAACGTCCGGCTTGGGATATCTTCCTAGCGTCCAAAACGTTGCTAGATTTGCAAAAACTCAGCATTTCAGTAGAAACTCGAGTCGAAATAATCGAGCAATTTGTCGAGCACTTTATCAACAATGTTTGGGTTTTAATAAGTATTTATTGGGAGAAAAGTCTTAGCGAGTCAAAATGTTGTAAATGTTTGTGCAACTTTATGTAATATTTATTATGATGAGATTATTACAAATAATTACTCCTTAAAGGAATATCATAATCAAGATTTCTTTACATGGAATTTACCAAGATTTATGTATATATATATATATATATATATATATATATATATATATATATATATATATATATATATATATTGCATTGTTACAGTAGCTTGCTAGTGAGCTTGATCTAGCTAACAACACTATCACGCTAGGCTATAAATCATATTAGCATATTAGCAGAGTTAAATTATCTTGAACAACGTACCTTTATCATAAATAATTTTTAAAAAATCTGAAAAAAGCCTCTGTTTTATGTTTAGGCCTAATGTGTACAACGTCTCGCGACTAAAAGGTTTAGTCTAGTCCTCGTCTGCCGCCACCGCCTGGCGTTTCCTTACCCGTCCCATCTCGCGGAGTTTGGTCAGCATCACCACGATGGTGGAGTTGTGCTCCCACATCATCCTCCAGAAATCCTCCGTGGTCTCGGCCAGAGGACCCTGAGTGGCGATGTACGCTTTCTGCTGTCTATAAAACACACACACACACACACACACACACTGGTTACGTAGGTACGCTTTCCGTTTTGCTGTTACTATAGAAACGATAAGGTGTACCGTACGTTACAGAACCGGCATGTTCATGTAAACCCGTGGCTTGCAGCTGCACTACTGTCAGAGCCACGGTTATAGAAAACTAATCAACACCTTCACCTCTAACGATCAGACGTTTCATTATTTAATGAAACAAGGAAGTAAAAATAATAAAATAAAATCAATCAATCATGCGTCCTGAAGGAAGCGTGAGTGACACCACTAGGTGGCAGCAGCGCATCATGGATACTGTAGATTTGAAACATCTCTGATTTTGCCTCACATCTTTCACTGTCTCACTCGCACGCACACAAACACACACGGGGGTTAGAAGCTAATGAAGGTGCTGCAGGCGAGGCAATAACGTGGAAGCTGGAGATTAAAGTCTGCTCAGGGTCTTGTTCTGACAAATGAAGAAACGGAGAGCAGAAAGGAGGAGACACACACTGTTAGAGAGAGACAGAGAGAGAGAGAAACAGAGGAAGAGAGAGAAACAGAGTGGGAGAGAGAGAAAGAGAGACAGAGGGGGAGAGGGAGACAGAGACAGATAGAGGGGGAGAGGGATAGAGAGACAGAGAGATAGAGAGAGGGGGGGAGAGATAGAGAGAGACAGACAGAGAGAGAGAGAGAAACAGAGGGAGAGAGAAAGAGAGAGGGGGAGAGATAGAGAGAGACAGACAAAGAGAGAGAGAGAGAGAAACAGAGGGAGAGAAAGAGAGAGGGGGAGAGAGATAGAGAGAGACAGACAGAGAGAGAGAGAGAGAAACAGAGGGAGAGAGAAAGAGAGAGGGGGAGAGAGATAGAGAGAGAGAGACAGAGAGAGATAGAGAGACAGGGAGAGAGAGAGAAACAGAGGGAGCGAGAGAAAGAGAGGGGGAGAGGGAGACAGAGAGAGAGAGAGGGGGAGAGAGAGACAGAGAGAGAGAGAGAGAAACAGAGGGAGAGAGAGAAAGAGAGACAGAGGGGGAGAGGGAGACAGCGACAGATAGAGAGAGAGGGGGAGAGGGATAGAGAGAGAGAGATAGAGAGAGAGGGGGAGAGATAGAGAGAGACAGGCAGAGAGAGAGAGAGAAACAGAGGGAGAGAGAAAGAGAGAGAGGGGGAGAGATAAAGAGAGAGAGATGGAGAGAGATAGAGAGACAGGGAGAGAGAGAGAGAAACAGAGGGAGCGAGAGAAAGAGAGGGGGAGAGAGAGAAAGGAGGAGAGGGAGACAGAGACAGATAGAGAGAGAGGGGGAGAACAACAGAGGGAGAGAGAGAAAGAGAGGGGGAGAGAAAGAAAGAGAGAGAGGGACAGAGACAGATAGAGAGAGAGAGAGAGAGAGAGAGAGAGAGAGGCCTTCCTCTCTCCACAGTAGCAGTGATGATGGTGTAATTAAAAGGTGTATTGGATGAGGATCGGGTTTCTGTAACGGAACACCGACAGGTTTCCACCCCGGAGACACCAGCAGGATTTATCCACTTATGAATTGGGAGTTAGTTACCCATCCCCTGTACACTCCACTGTGCACTCCCCATACACTCCCCAGTACATTCCCCTGTGCACTCCCCCCGTGCACTCCACTGTACTGATTGTGCTCCATCTCCGATTCTGAGGAATATGGAGATGGAGTAATCAGAAGGAACGTGTTTCTACCCGAGAGCATCGACACAACACAAGCGATGCCGCACTACACATCTAGCTCTAACATGGACACTCGGTGCTGAGAACTGTCCCGTCGTGTGCAGGTAATCGCACACCATGTCCCGGACCGATGAATCCTGGCGGCGCTCCGAGTGACACCACGTGCAAAACAGGAGCACGTGTGGAACACTTCATTAAGAAATGCGTCGCTGCTTCAGGATCCATCGCCACTGCGCATATTTACAGACAATTACGAGAGACAAGTCTCTGTAGAGCCGCTCTTATTACACACACACACACAGACACACGCACATATACGCACGCGCACAAACACACACATGGTACGACAGCTTTAAACAGTTCATACGCAGCTTTAACCCCTTTTCACTTTTATCACTGATGAAAAGAACAACACTGACTTCTCCACCTCTGCCGTCTTTACTACAACATTCTACCTGTCTGTCTACCTGTTCCGTTTTATTGAACAAGTCTGTGTGAATATCGGAGATTTCTGAGGTATTCTTTCTGGGTGTGTTTGCCCATCTGTCTGTCTATCAGTCTAACAGTCTATCTTTCTGTCTATCCACATCTGTCTGTCTGTCTGTTTAAGGTTTTGTGTCTGCCTGTGTATGTTTATCTGTCTGTCTCTCTGCTTATATGTCTCTTTGTTTGTCTACTTGTCTGTCTGACTGTTTATCTGTCGGTCTCTGTCTATATATGTCTGTCTTTTTAAATATCTGTCTGTCTGTTTATCTAGATGTCTCTCTGTCTGCACACCTGTCTGTCTATCTGTTTATCTTTCTGTCTCTCAGTCAGTCTGATGAGTAGCTAAAGAGACGAGTGGACATGGTGTCCTGTGGTGTGTGTGTTTTTGTGCGTGTTACCTGTAACCATCGATGCAGCTGGCGTTGATGTAGTCGGACCCCTCCACGCCTCTGATTGGCTGCAGACACACACGCGTCGACTCGAACGGCATTATGTTCACCAGTCGGTTCTTGAACTTATTGCACGGCAGGTTGGCGCTGATGAAACGTGATGTGTGAGCTCTGGAGTTGGCCAGCCTCTGCACACACACACACACACACAGTTTTTTAGTACCATTAATTAAAAATAATAATAATAATAATAATCCAGTACAGTGAAGGATGACAGAATCGCGACTGGAATAAAACAGCAGACTTCAGCTCCCCCTAGTGGTGAGTTCCACATAATCCATCATCGTTCCACATAATTCCATCATTATCATGCAGCTATACAGCTACAAAAAAACTTTCCATGTTCTGTTTCCTTCCTGTTCTTTAATGACAATAATTAAGAAAGAAATGAGGAAAAAGAAACTGCAGACCTGTAGCTGTGTTAGCGTTGAAAAATAAAGCAAAGTTCAAAGGCGACACATTTAAAAGTGTAATGTTTCGAGTCTATAATATTTCAACAACATAACACCTGGCCATAAATAAGCACAAGAGTCCTGATTACAGTCCATCACCATTTTCATACGTTCTTACATCTCTTTCGAGCAAAAGTTTATGAATAAATGTTAAATTATTATTTTTTTTAAATTGTAGCTAGACCTGCAACAATAAAACTTTTTGGATGAATAATTATCGATTAATGGTTTAACTGTGTTATAATTTACATGTGTAATAATTAATTTAACTACTATGACCTCCAGGGTTCGGTGGATTCGATTCCCGACGCTACCCTGTGTATGTGCAGAGTTCGCATGTTCTCCCGGTGTTGCGGGGGTTTCCTCCGGGTACTCCGGTTTCCTCCCCCAGTCCTAACACACGCATGGTAGGCTGAGTGACATGTCCGAAGTGTCCGTAATGTATGAACGGGTGTGCGAGTGTGTGTGTGATTGTGCCCTGCGAAGGATCGGCACCCCGTCCCATGTGTACCCCGCCCTGTACCCCATGCTCCCTGCCATAGGCTCCAGGTTCTCCGCAACCCTGTAGGATAAGCAGTACAGAAAACGGATGGATGGACGGATGATCTGCTTAAACCTCCACTTTGAAGTCTTGATGTGGTGCCTGACATGGGGTTTGTCTGATGTTTTATTAGATACTGTCTTTCAGAGCAGAATTAAACACACACTTCGATAGCGGATTGATGGACAGTTTAAAGTTTTCCGAACAATCGAAAGCAGAAAGCGTAAAAAAGAAGAAGAAGAAGAAGAAGAAGAAGAAAAAGGACAAAGTGCTCGGTTTCTGTTAGACAGGTTGGAATAGTGGAGTGTGGGAAAGTGTAATGGAGTGTAAATGAGAGATTAAACTCTGTGCGTGTCTGTGTGTGTGTGTGTGTGTGTGTGTGTGTGTTTTGGCCGAGCGGTGAGCAGAGGCGTGACTGGCAGCACTAGAGCACAGATGGGCAGCGTGGAGTGAAATCCGGATCCACAAATGTTCCTTCTGCACCAAATGCTACTTTTATTTTTTTTAAAACGCTGCTGATTTCATTAAACTTAATTTTTTTTTTACTGCTGCATGACCCAAACACTAATATTTACATGTTTACCGTCACGTCCAGACGTCCGGGCCGACTATCCAAAAAACGTGTTATTTCACATATATCATGTATCCAAAAAACATTTTGTGTGTGCGAGAAATTCTCAAATGAAATGAAAATATATATATTTTTTAATCTCTAGTTCTAGTCTCTCCAGGTAGCTACGGTAGTTATGACTAACACCATAATCAACAAAATTAATTAAAAAAAAATCGTAACAATAGATTACCCACACAATCACGGTTAACAACAACAAAAAACAGCGAAAGTTTCAACAACGTTTGATCAATAGATACATGAAATAAATAAAAAAAACAATACAAATAAACTAAAGACATTATACATTACAGACATTATACATAAACACTTTATAACTAAGAAAGGGAGGGAGACTGAAACTATAGTAACACACAATCAACATTAAACAACTGAAATACTAGTCATTTTGTCCTGGAGTGCACAAATTTTGCACTCGACTATATATAGCTAGTCGTGTTGAAATTCTTTATTCTTTATTTAAGTGTTGATATAAAAAAATATATTTTATACTAGCATGTGTGTGTGTGTGTGTGTGTGTGTGAGAAAGACCTTAAACTCGAGCTCCATGGAGCTGACGGTGTCTCCGGGCGGGGGCTGGCTCAGTTTTTGGATGTGTGTGTAGAGGTTTCGTGCCGGGACCTCGGTGATGCCGCAGGTCGCCGCCTCCAGCAGTGCCTCGTGGATGAAGATGTATTGATCCTCCGTCTGCACCATGTAGTTCCTCTGAGAGCGCATGCACGTCACGTGGCCGTAAATGTCCACCGTCTTCTCGTGCTTCATGCGCTCCAGCATGGCGTCGATCACGATGAGGCAACCGGTGCGACCCACACCGGCACTGACGGGTAAAAAAAAAAAACCCAGATGCAACGTGTCGTCATCGTTTCTCGTTCATATCCAGAATCAACTTTTACTAACTGAATCACTTACTACTGAATTGCTCAACACTAACTGAATCACTCATTACTAACTGAACCACTCAACACTAACTGGATCACTCATTACTCACTGAATCACTGACTACTGAATCACTCAACACTAACTGAATCACTCAACACTAACTGAATCACATTACTAACTGAACCACTCAACACTAACTGGATCACTCATTACTAACTGAATCACTGACTACTGAATCACTCAACACTAACTGAATCACTCAACACTAACTGAATCACATTACTAACTGAACCACTCAACACTAACTGGATCACTCATTACTAACTGAATCACTGACTACTGAATCACTCAACACTAACTGAATCACTCAACACTAACTGAATCACATTACTAACTGAACCACTCAACACTAACTGGATCACTCATTACTAACTGAATCACTGACTACTGAATCACTCAACACTAACTGAATCACTCAACACTAACTGAATCACATTACTAACTGAACCACTCAACACTAACTGGATCACTCATTACTAACTGAATCACTGACTACTGAATCACTCAACACTAACTGAATCACTCAACACTAACTGAATCACATTACTAACTGAACCACTCAACACTAACTGGATCACTCATTACTAACTGAATCAGTTAGTGTTGAGTGATTCAGTATTCAGTTAGTAATGAGTGATCCAGTTAGTGTTGAGTGGTTCAGCTAGTAATGTGATTCAGTTAGTGTTGAGTGGTTCAGTTAGTGTTGAGTGATTCAGTTAGTGTTGAGTGATTCAGTTAGTGTTGAGTGATTCAGTTAGTGTTGAGTGATTCAGTATTCAGTGAATCACATACTATTAACTGAATCACTCATTACTGAATCACCTACCACTAACTGAGTCAATTATCACTAAC
Source organism: Noturus placidus (assembly GCA_022414735.1). Taxonomy (NCBI): domain Eukaryota; kingdom Metazoa; phylum Chordata; class Actinopteri; order Siluriformes; family Ictaluridae; genus Noturus; species Noturus placidus. The sequence continues at coordinate 79,340 of JAFFST010055744.1, forward strand.
TGCATCACTCATTACCAACTAAATTGCATACCACGTACTGAATCGCTGATTACAAACTAAATCTCTCTTATAACTCACCAAATCCCTATTCAGAGATTACTAACTAAATCACTTATCGCTAACCGAAACATTGATTGGTCCACTAATCCACCAATCGTAGGGTTGGAGGTTCGATTCCCGGCCCACATGCCGAAGTGTCCTTGGGCAAGACACTGAACCCTAAGTTGCCCCCGATGGCAAGTTAGCGCCTTGTATGGCAGCTCTGCTACCATTGGTGTGTGAATGTGTGTGTGAATGGGTGAATGAGACACAGTGTAAAGCGCTTTGGATAAAATCGCTATGTAAGTACACATTTACCATTTACTCATTATTAACTGAATCACTGACTACTGTATCGCTTAACACTAACTGAATCACCTAATACTAACTGAATTATCTGATAACTAAGTGATGCACTAATTACTAACTGACTCACGTATCGCTATCCGAGTTGTTGATAACTAACTGAATCACTGATTAAATCAGCAATTAATTCACTGAAATTCACTGATTACTTGGTAAAGCGTTTGCTCACCTGCAGTGCACCACCATGGGCCCGGCGTCAGGAGGGTTACATGCTTTAACCCTTCTCAGGAAGGCCAGGATGGGCGTGGGGTACTCGGGCACGCCGTGATCCGGCCACGCCATGAACTGGAACTGTCTCACCTCTCTCTTCTCACTGGAACCGTTCTGATACGGAATAAATGTTTAAAAAAAAAAAACAGATGAAACAATGAAAACGCTCAGGATTTCACCAAGCGGGAAAACGTCCAAGTATTTAAATCCAAAAATCCTCCACTCTGTGAACAACGAGGAGGAACAGATGGATTTTAAATTTAATTTATCCTGCCATGTACTCGCAGATGGAAATGTGTGTGGCGTTGTTTTTTTTACCTTATAAAGTGCAAACGTGCGCACGCTGTACGTCGCCAGCTCCACCGTATCCAACATGGTCACCTGGATCATTCCGTACGTTTCTGTTCCACGTACCGGCCAATACTGGTCACACTTCACCTGTGACATAACACAAGAACCACAATCTGAGCAAATAAAGTGCACAACTCTCGATCGTTTCAGCGGCGCGAACAATAAAACACTCCGCTGTGGGAAAATAATCCACAACGTACAACAGTATTTAATTATCGTACGGCGTGTTTGATTCCTTTTATATACTGCAGCAATTTTTCAACGAGTCCAATATTTAAAAATTTTTAAAAACGTTTTATTAAAGTACATCACCTAGGCTGGAAATCCTACCTTTACCGCCTTATCTCTGACTGACACTGGAGACTCCTTCCATATACGTAATGGAATGCTACGTAAATGTGTCAGAATTCTTCATTGTCTAAAGATAACGCACTTATAAATAAATAAATAAATAAATAAATAAATAAACTGGTGCATGGAGCGTTGCAACTCCCGAGTAAGAAGGCGAACACGATTTCGAAAATGAATCAACACCTTGTATCCAATCAGAATCGAGAATTGAACAGTGTTACGAATGTCGGGAAGGTGGGATTCTTATTACGACGTCACACCGTGTGTTTCCTCAAATCACTTTTTTGAAGGTGACACGTTAAATTAAAACCTTTAACCACGGGGGTAAAGTGTGAACGATTATCAGCAGCAGGAACAATCCAAAACATCACGTCCCGAATCCATGCCCGTTGTATTCCTCTCCTCCGTGTCGCCTTTATCCCCTGACCTCCTGTCCATCATCCCGACCGGCACGCGGTGTTTTTCTCGGGTCGAGGCGGCTCCAACACCCAGCGGCTGTCAGACGTGACATTTCACACTTCGGATATCTGCACAACGCTTACACTCACGCTGACGCACTGACGTTTCTCCCGACACACTTTATCTTTTAGCAAAGAGCATCACGAGCCATTACACCGCAGCATCCGACAGGCCACTTAGCCTCAACTGCTCGACCTTTTTCTTTTCTTTCCAGAGAGAGATTTATATTTATATTTATAATATTCTGAATCCACTATCAAGAACATATTTTTAACTTCACCTGCTATGAACCTCACCATCCTGATCGCACGCCATTCGTCTTAACCGTGACGTATATATTTCTCTCAACGACGTTCTTGATAAGACACTGGAGACTCCTTTCACAAATGTTAAACGTTTGCAGGAAATGTGACCGTATCCGCCATACCTACGTTTACGCTAGGGGCTGGTTGATATGACGAAAAACATCATATCACGACACTTGAGGACATTTCTATGCTGTGTATCACAATAGATAAATTAACAAACAAACTGTCCGTCAAATATGAGTCAAATAAACAAAACTACGACAGGAATAAGTTTGACAATACATTTCTTTAATGCTCACAAAGAAGTTTTCTAAATTAAATAAAAGTTGATGACATCCGTTTCAGTACTGTTTCATTTCTAATAATAATTATTATTAATATTATTATTTTTTACATCTAAACGTTTTTAAAAAATACATCATCATACCGATGATATCTCAGAAAAGTGTATCGTGTAAGCGTGCATCACGATACGGATATTATATCGATATATCATCCCAGCCCTAGATTACGGACGTTTTTCCTGTGATAAATACCGTTTTTATTCCGTTTATTCTGCCCTGCAAACGGGCTGTTACTACAGAAACACAAGGAGTTAGGTTGTTATTATAAATACATATAACTGTATTGACTTATGACGTATTTATGCGTATGAACGTATTGCTAGGTGGAGTGTTCTAGCAAAGGTTGATGTATAAATGTACATTATTAAGCTGTGTTCATTTCTGCAAATCATCGAATCCCCTACGGGCTAGCAATTAATAATTAGATTAGGGATTAAATCAATTCAATTTGTCCGTAATCAATTAAACTGACTTTGGATTCCATTTGCGTTAGTTAATCCAGACTAATCTTTTATTTTTTGAAGCCATAGTGTTAGCTAAGAACTGACCCGTGATTTCTCCTCCAGTCTGGTCATCATGATGATAGTGTTGGTCCTCTGCTCCCACATCATCCTCCAGAAATCGCTGAGCGTCTCGGGCAGAGGGCCCTGCGTGGCGATGTAGGCGTTCTGCTTACGGTAGCCATCGATGTAGTTGGCGTTGATGTAGTCGCTACCTGGAACAGCTACAGAAAAGTCGGGCGGGAGGGGGGGCGGCGGGTGGGGGATCATCAAGCACATTAAAATGACTTTTAAATACAGTCATTAACTCGTATTCTACATGAACATAATTTGGCACACCACCCGAATGTTTATTAAGCGTGTATATTATATACAGTATATATATATATATATATATATATATATATATATATATATATATATATATATATATCCAAGTGATCGCCTCTCACCGTCGACAGAGGTCAGCACGACTCGGGAGTGATCGTAGGCGATGACGTTAGCGTAGCGGTTTTTCGGTTTGTTCACCTCCATGTTCGAGTTCTCCCAGGTGAACTGCTGACCGGGATCGATGGACTAGGGGGGGGGGTGGAGAAAGAAAAAAAGAGAGACAGATTGTGAGTGACAAACTGAACAGAACTCTCGCTTGTGAATTCAGCTCACAGAACTTTCGCTGGCGTGCTCGGTGTCTGGACGGTGATCCGTATCCCACAATGCAGCAGGACTTTAATCAGGACAGGTTTTGTTTCTATAGCGACCTAGCACCTCGAAGGAGCGACCCGAAAGAACGAGGGATGGAGCGGCGGAGGATTTATGAGCTCCTTCAGTGCAGGCAGGAGCACAAGGACGAGTTTAAATATGGCATCATTCACCTTTTTTTTTTAAATCGAAATGTATTTCTGAATTTAGCATACTACAACATGCTGTAACATGCTGTAGCACTGTAACATGCTAATACACTAACACGCTAACACTAACACACTAACACGCTGTAAGACGCTAACACGCTGTAACACGTTAACACACTAACACGCTAACACACTGTAAGATGCTAACACGCTGTAATACGCAAACACACTGTAATACGCTAACACACTAACATGCTAACAAACAGTAACACGTTAACACAGTAACACGCTAACACACAGTAACACGTTAACACAGTAACACGCTAACACGCTGTAACATGCTAACACATAGTAACACGTTAACACAGTAACACGCTGTAACACGCTAAGACATAGTAACACACTGTTACAAGCTAACACATAGTAACACACTAACACGCTAACACACTAACATGCTGTACGACGCTAACACGCTGTAATACGCTAACGCGCTGTAACACGCTAACACGCTAACACACTAACACGCTAACCCAGTGTAACACGCTAACACACAGTAACACGCTGTAACACTTTTACATAGTAACACGCTGTAACACGCTAACACGCTGTAACACGCTAACATGCTGTAATACGCTAACGCACAGTAACACGCTAACACACAGTAACACGCTAACGCACAGTAACACGCTGTAACATGTTAACACAGTAACACGCTGTAACACACTAACACGCTGTAACACGTTAAAACAGTAACACGCTGTAACACACTAACACACTGTAACATGCTGTAACACATTAACACAGTAACACGCTGTAACACACTAACATGCTGTAACACGCTAACACGCTGTAACACGATAACACCAACATGCTGTAACACGCTAAGACACTGTAACACGCTAAGACACAGTAACACGCTGTAACACACTAACATGCTGTAACACGCTAACGCTGTAACACGCTAACACGCTGTAACACGCTGTAACACGCTAACACACTAACACAGAAACACACTGTAACACGCTAACACACTGTAACACGCTAACACACTAACACGCTAACACACTGTAACACGCTAACACACTAACACGTGAACACACTAACACGTGAACACACTAACACGTGAACACACTAACACGCTGTAACACGATAACATGCTGTAAGACGCTAACGCGCTGTAATACGCTAACGCGCTGTAACACATTAACACACAGTAACACGCTAACACACAGTAACACGCTAACACACAGTAACACGCTGTAACACGTTAACACAGTAACATGCTGTAACATGTTAACACAGCAACACACTAACACGCTGTAACACATTAACACAGTAACACGCTGTAACACACTAACAGACTACCACGCTAACACACAGTAACACGTTGCAACACGTTAACGCTGTAACACACTAACATGCTGTAACACACTAACACAGTAACACGCTGTAACACGATAACACCAACACGCTGTAACACGCTAAGACACAGTAACATGCTAACACACAGTAACACGTTAACACAGTAACACGCTGTAAGACGCTAACACGCTGTAAGACGCCAACACGCTGTAAGACGTTAACACGCTGTAAGACGCTAACACGCTGTAAGACGCTAACACGCAAACACAGTAACACACTAACATGCTGTAACACGCTATAAAAGGCTAACACGCTGTAATAAGCTAACACACGCTAACAAGTGTCTGTCTGTCCATGTATTATCCATCATCTAGCCACATGTCTATGAGTCCATATATCCATTTAAAGGTCTATCCATAAACATGTTTATTTACATGTCCATATATCCTTTATCTAAACATTTCTCTATCTATTCATCTATCTGATCCTATATCCAGCCTCCATCTATACTAATGTTCCTCTCATCATCCATGTCCTCCAGGCAACCATTCACATGCGTTCTATTACTCTACCTGTACGTCTAATCATCCATCCATCTATCCATTCATCAATCCATCCGTGTACATACTCTCTCTCTCTGTTTCGTGTGTGTATTTGTGCTACAGCCGTGTCTCAGGTGTGCAAGTCATAATGTTCCTGCTGAAGGTGAAGCAGCTGCAGTGTGACCGTGACTGAGTCGTCCAGAACCCGAGGCCTGATGGAGTGACAAGGTGACTGACCTGCACGTTATTCAGAGCTACTGACAGGAGAGGACAGGGAGACCAATGACCGAGAGAGAGAGAGAGAGACAGAAAATAAGGAGGGTGAAAGAGAAAGAAAGAGAGGGAGAAACTGAGACTTTGAGACAGTAAGATTGAGAGCAGATGAAAGAGGGATAGAAAAGGAAAGCAAGACTGAATGAGAGAGAGAGAGAGCAAAGAGAAGAGGGAGAGAGAAAAAGGAGGGACAGAGGATGAATGAAAGAGAGAAAGAAATATGTGTATAATTTGCCGTCACATACACACATACATCCACCCACTCACCCACACACACCCACCCACCTACACAGACACACACCCACACACACACATACATACACCCACCCACCCACTCACCCACACAC
>JAFFST010055744.1:99959-112473 GCA_022414735.1 Noturus placidus
TGTTAGAATGGCCAAGTCAAAGTCCAGACCTGAATCCAATCGAGAATCTGTGGAAAGAACTGAAAACTGCTGTTCACAAACGCTCTCCATCCATCCAACCTCACTGAGCTCGAGCTGTTTTGCAAGGAGAAATGGGCAAAAATTTCAGTCTCTCGATGTGCAAATCTGATAGAGACATACCCCAAGCGACTTACAGCTGTAATCGCAGCAAAAGGTGGCGCTACAAAGTATTAATTTAAGGGGGCTGAATAATTTTGCTCGCCCAATTTTTCAGTTTTTTATTTGTTGAAAAAGTTTGAAATATCCAATAAATTTCATTCCACTTCATGATTGTGTCCCACCTGTTGTTGATTCTTCACAAAAAATTACAGTTTTATATCTTTATGTTTGAGGCCTGAAATGTGGCAAAAGGTCGAACAGTTCAAGGGGGCCGAATACTTTTGCAAGGCACTGTATACTGCATTGTTCCAGTGTGAAAGGAATTTCTCTTCTGCTCCTTGCGCACACACACGAGTATAAGAGCTGATGTAATTTATAGTAACCTTCAGTGAGCTTTAGACGGGAAACAAGCGACCTACTGTTATGAAAGAGTAAACGTAATAGGATAATAATTTTAACCATACTGTATCTGTTACCGATATTATCATTACACACACACACAAAATGAACAGTTATTTTGTAAGTGACTATTTGAATTTTATTTTGATTTTTAAATATATAAATAAATAAAAGAACATTAACTGTTAAACATAGTTAGTTTAAATCTATTCTATCATCAATTATATCTGTGCTTTTTAATGTTTTAAAATGTATTTAAAAAAAAGAAAGCACGAAATAAAAAGGTCTCATTTTAACCGTTTAGCATAATTAAAAATATTTCTATGTTAAAGTTTAAATATTCTATTCTCCATTTTACTTTTTCATTTGCGCAGATATCATTAACATTTAAATATAACATTTTTATTTTATTTTCTTTTTTATTTGTTTGCTCACACAAACATAACACAAAATAAAAATTTTAATGTTTCACTTTTAAAAAAAAATTAAGCAACAAATAGTCTTATTTAAAAAATACATTTTATTTTTATGTTAAATATTCTATTATGTTCTATTATCTGTTTAGTTGTTTGTTAATGCTTAAAAACAAATATGTTAACAGAAAATTCATGTGTAGTTTTCTTTTTTTAAAGAAAGAATGACAGTCTCATTTTAACTATTAAACACAGTTTCAGATTAAATGTATTTTTTTTTAATATTTAGTTCCTAGTTTATATTCAAAACAAATACATTAACATCCAAATATAATTTCAAGTGTTTTAAGAAAAAAGAAAGAAAAAAGAAAGAAAGAAAGAAAGAAAGAAAGAAAGAAGGGAAAAGAAATAAAACAAATAAAGAAATCATTTTCCAAAATTTGTTTAGTCTGTTTATTTTTTTCCGCATAAAATCTTACGGCAATAAACATTTTAAAAACAAATGAACTATATTAAAGGATTCTTATCTTGCTAATTATTTATAAATCCAAAATTTTTCCATAGTTAATTGCTTTTTTCCATTGTTACTTACCCCACCGTCAGTACTTCCACTTTAAGAAATTAGCCTCGCCCACTAAGACATCACTACTCAACTAGCAATATCAGACGTAGGAAGAAGTTTAAGCATTTGTAAAGTTCTTAAAGTGGAAAGATGGAAACAAACACACGAAAGAGGGAAAGAGCAAGCTGGCGATGGCGCCTCACCTTTTGAACAGGATGATGGCAATGACGATGCTGACGATGAGCACCACGGCGAGGACCGGCCCCATCACCCATAACATCTCGGGAGATTCCACGCTGCGAGCCACGCTGCCGTTCTCCACCATGACCGGGTCCGAGTACGGGCTGGAGGAGAAAACGCGCTGCAGGAACAACAGAAAAAAAGGAGAGAAAGACTCAGATTCAGGGAACTGATGCGTAATGTTATGAATGGATGACTTCATGATGAGGGGCAGGGCTTGTAGCGCTTATAGCTTTAAATATAACCTTGATCCGTACGGAATCCAAATACATCGCTCGTTCTCTTTCTAGAAATACAAAGACGTAAATGTATATTAATAAAACTTTTTACTTAATAAATAAAAAGTCTAGGGACATTAACTAACAAAGAACTAGCTAGCTAACCCTCCCCGTGCCATAACAACCAGATCTGATCACCAGATCCCGGTGCTGGTGAGTTCTGGATTGTGATTGGTCAGAAGGTGTTGATTAATGAATTTTCCATAAGAGCAGCTCTGATAGTGTTGCAGCTATATGATATCGTTTCTATAGTAACAGCTCATTCGCAGGGACTCGTAAATCGGTAAGACGTTTATGGACGGAGTCTCCAGTGTCAGTAACTTTTTAAGTTTTTGCGGTTTGTAGCCTGACACCGTTTCATGGACGTTCCACAACATGTAACGATAAACGGATAAAAAGCATGAGGTGTCGTTCTTTAATAAACAGTGGGTTTAGGGCTGCGCCGGAGTGTGAACGCACAGAGAACCTGTCAATCATCCATCTTTTTGAGTAAGACCAACTGCGAAAGCCCTCTGCAGGGAATTATCCAGCGTGAGGACTCTTTCAAGTATGTTTCTCTCTCTCTCTCTCTCTCTCTCTCTCTCTCTCACACACACACACACACACATACACAGGCTCAAAGAACATTGTTAACAAGTTTTTTCACCACCCTGAGGGTGACCTCGTGTTAGCACTGGCCCCCGTCTCCCGATCTGTGTGTGTGCTGAGAACGGACAGAGAAAGCAAAGAGGTGGAAAGACAAATAATATAAAGGATGGAGAGAAACGGCAAAAAAAATGGAAGGTGTAAAAAAAATGAGACGTGTCCCTGCTGGTAGGATTCTGATCTTCTGTCTTAGATGTGACAATGGGAACAGCTGAGGAAAGGGAGGAAGAAGATGGAAGGAAGATTGAGCTTTCTTTAGCTGTGATGTGGTGGTGTAGACGCGTAGTGAGGTGGGGACATGGTGACATGGGGACGTGGTGGAGTGGGGACATGTTGATGTAGGGACGTGGTGGAGTGGGGATGCGGGGACATGCTGGAGTGGGGACATGGTAATGTGAGGACACGGTGACAGTGATGTGGGGACGAGGTGACGTGGGGGATGTGGTGACATGGTGATGTAGGGGATGTGGTGACGCAAGGACCTGATGATGTGGGGACGTGATGATGTGATGACGCGGTGACGTGGTGACGCAGGGATGCGGGGATGTGGTGAGGCGGGGACGAGGTGATGCAGGTAAGTGGTGATGTGGGGGACGTGGCTATGTGGGGCCGGTGGTGATGTGGGGGATGTAGTGGCGCAGGGAAGCGGAGACATGGTGATGTGGGGGACTTGGTGGCGCAGGAAGTGGGGACGTGGTGATGTGGCGGACATGGTGGCGCAGGGTAGCGGGGATGTGGGGGACATGGTGGCACAGGAAAGCGGGGATGTGGTGATGTGGGGCCCATGGTAATGTGGGGGACGTGGTGGCGCAGGGCAGCAGGGACATGGTGATGTAGGGTTAGAAACAGAGAAAAAATTGAGGAAGAGAGGTAAAGAGGAAGGAAAGAATAGAAGAATGCAGGGACAACTGAGGAAAATAACTGGTGTTATTTGGACCGAAACAAAATTTGAAATCTAAAACTCAAAACACACACACACACACACACACACACACACACACACATATATACATACACACACATTACAGTGCATCTTGTCCTTGATGAGGATCATCTCCATGCTGTAGGCTAAAACCAATGCTAACATTTTATCTAGCAGAAACAGACAGCTGCTACGGGCCGTCTCCAACCTCCACACCTCACCTTCTCCAGCGCGCACACACACACACACACACACACACACACACACACACACGCATCACATCCCTCTGTCTTTCTTTAATCTTCTCACTTCAAATGATTGTGTTTTACAAAACACACCTCTCCCTCTTTCTCTCATCCTATCACTCTCTCTCGCTCCCTCTCTTTCTCCCTCTCACTCCCTCTCTCTCACTCATCCTCTTGCTCTTTCTCTCTCCCTCTTCTCTCATTTTCTCTCTCCCTCTCTTTCTCTCATCCTCTTGCTCCCTCTCCTTCTCTCTACCTCTTTTTCTCTCATCCTGTTGCTCCCTCTCTTTCTCTCTCCCTCTTGCTCTCTCTCCTTCTCTCTCCCTCTTTCTCTCTCATCCGCTTGCTCCCTCTCCTTCTCTCTCCCTCCCTCTCTTTCTCTCATCCTCTTGCTCCCTCTCTTTCTCTCTCTCTCATGCTCTTGCTCCCTCTCCTTCTCTCATCCTCTTGCTTCATCTGCTTCTCTCTCCCTCTTTTTCTCTCTCATCCTCTTTCTCCCTCTCTTTCTCTCTCCCTCTCACTCATCCTCTTGCTCCCTCTCTTTCTCTCATCCTCTTGCTCCCCACTCATTCTCTCTTCCTCTCATCCTCTCTCTCTCCCTCTTTTTCTCTCATCCTCTTGCTCCCTCTCTTTCTCTCTCCCTCTCTCTCTCTCTCATCCTCTTTCTCCCTCTCGCCCCCTCTCTCTCATCCTCTTGCTCACTCTCCTTCTCTCTTCCTCTTTTTCTCTCATCCTCTCTCTCCCTCTCTTTCTCTCATCCTCTCTCTCCCTCTCTTTCTCTCCTTCTCTCTCCCTCATCCTCTTGCTCCCTCTATTTCTCTCATCCTCTTGCTCCCTCTCTTTCTCTCATCCTCTTTTTCTCTCATCCTCTCTCTCCCTCTCTTTCTCTCATCCTCTCTCTCCCTCTCTTTCTCTCCTTCTCTCTCCCTCATCCTCTTGCTCCCTCTATTTCTCTCATCCTCTTGCTCCCTCTCTTTCTCTCATCCTCTTTTTCTCTCATCCTCTCTCTCCCTCTCTTTCTCTCATCCTCTCTCTCCCTCTCTTTCTCTCATCCTCTTGCTCCCTCTCGCCCCCTCTCTCTCACTCATCCTCTTGCTCCCCTCTCATTCTCTCTTCCTCTTTTTCTCTCATCCTCTCTCTCTCCCTCTTTTTCTCTCATCCTCTCTCTCCCTCTCTTTCTCTCATCCTCTTGCTCCCTCTCCCTCTCTCTCTCTCATCCTCTTTCTCCCTCTCGCCCCCTCTCTCTCTCTCTCATCCTCTTGCTCCCTCTCCTTCTCTCTTACTCTTTTTCTCTCATCCTCACTCTCCCTCTCTTTCTCTCATCCTCTTGCTCCCTCTCCTTCTTTTTCTCTCATCCTCTCTCTCACTCATCCTCTAGCTCCCTCTCCTTCTCTCTCCCTCTGTTTCTCTCATCCTCTCTCTCCCTCTCTTTCTCTCCTTCTCTCTCCCTCATCCTCTTGCTCCCTCTCCTTCTCTCTTCCGCTTTTTCTCTCATCCTCTCTCTCCCTCTCTTTCTCTCATCCTCTCTCTCCCTCTCTTTCTCTCTCCCTCTCTCTCTCATCCTCTTGCTCCCTCTCCTTCTCTCTTCCTCTTTTTCTCTCATCCTCTCTCTCCCTCTCTTTCTCCCTCTCCTTCTCTCTTCCTCTTTTTCTCTCATCCTCTCTCTCCCTTTCTTTCTCTCATCCTCTTGCTCCCTCTCCTTCTCTTTTCCTCTTTTTCTCTCATCCTCTCTCTCCCTCTCTTTCTCTCATCCTCTTGCTCCCTCTCTTTCTCTCATCCTCTTGCTCCCTCTCTTTCTCTCTCCCTCTCTCTCTCATCCTCTTGCTCTCTCTCCTTCTCTCTCCCTCTCTCTCTCATCCTCTTGCTCTCTCTCCTTCTCTCTCCCTCATCCTCTTTCTCCCTCCTTCTTTCTCTCTCATCCTCTTGCTCTCTCTCCTTCTCTCTCCCTCATCCTCTTTCTCCCTCCTTCTTTCTCTCTCATCCTCTTGCTCCCTCTCTTTCTCTCTCCCTCTCTCTCATCCTCTTGCTCCCTTCTCCTTCTCTCTCCCCCTCATCCTCTCTCTCCATCTCTTTCTCTCATCCTCTTGCTCCCTCTCTTTCCCTCACCCTCTTGCTCCCTCTCTTTCTCTCTCCCTCATGCTCTTGCTCCCTCTCCTTCTCTCATCCTCTTGCTCCATCTGCTTCTCTCTCCCTCTCACTCATCCTCTCTTGCTCCCTCTCCTTCTCTCTCCCTCTCACTCATCCTCTAGCTCCCTCTCTTTCTCTCATCCTCTTGCTCCCTCTCTTTCTCTCTCTCATCCCCTTTCTCCCTCTCGCCCCCTCTCTCTCTCTCATCCTCTTGCTCCCTCTCCTTCTCTCTCCCTCTTTTTCTCTCATCCTCTCTTTCTCTCCTTCTCTCTCCCTCATCCTCTTGCTCCCTCTCTTTCTCTCATCCTCTTGCTCCCTCTCCTTCTCTCTCTCTCTCAACCTCTTTCTCCCTCTCCTTCTCTCTCCCTCATCCTCTTGCTCCCTCTCTTTCTCTCATCCTCTTGCTCCCTCTATTTTGCTCATCCTCTTGCTCCCTCTCCTTCTTTTTCTCTCATCCTCTCTCTCCCTCTCTCTCACTCATCCTCTAGCTCCCTCTCCTTCTCTCTCCCTCTTTTTCTCTCATCCTCTCTCTCCCTCTCTTTCTCTCCTTCTCTCTCCCTCATCCTCTTGCTCCCTCTCTTTCTCTCATCCTCTTGCTCCCTCTCCTTCTCTCTCTCTCATCCTCTTTCTCCCTCTCCTTCTCTCTCTCTCATCCTCTTGCTCCCTCTCCTTCTCTCTCCCTCATCCTCTTGCTCCCTCTTTCTCTCATCCTCTTGCTCCCTCTCTTTTGCTCATCCTCTTGCTCCCTCTCCATCTCTCTCCCTCTCTTTCTCTCATCCTCTTGCTCCCTCTCCTTCTCTCCCTCATCCTCTTGCTCCCTCTCTTTCTCTCATCCTCTTGCTCCCTCTCTTTCTCTCATCCTCTTGCTCCCTCTCTTTCTCTCATCCTCTTGCTCCTTCTCTTTTGCTCATCCTCTTGCTCCCTCTCTTTCACTCATCCTCTTGCTCCCGCTTCTTCTCTCTCCCTCTCTCATCCTCTTGCTCCCGCTTCTTCTCTCTCCCTCTCTCTCTCTCATCCTCTTGCTCCCTCTATTTCTCTCATCCTCTTGTTCCCTCTATTTCTCTCATCCTCTTGCTCCCTCTCCCCCCCCTCTTTCTCTCTCCCTCTCACTCCCTCTCCTTCTCTAGTCTGTTGTTCTTGATGAATTATGAGCCATTTTTAAACGCTGAGTCTATTGTTTTGGGCCCCGGAGCAGCTCTGTCTTTTTTTTATGAGGTGCACACACACAAACATGGTCCTGCTGCTCCACATTGCCCTGGGCTCCGTTTCAAATCCAACTTGTTTATTCATATTGTCCATTTGTTTACAGATTTTATTAAAAAGAGGGATGAAGGAAGAAATATAAATGTAGAGATGTGTTGGTGTGGAGATGTGGAATTGAATTGGTGTGTCAATGTATTAGTGTGGAGGTGCGGAGATGTGTTGGGGCGGAGGTGTGGAGATGTGGAGGTGTGTTGGGGCGGAGATGTGTTGGGGCGGAGATGTGTTGGGGCGGAGATGTGTTGGGGCGGAGGTGTGGAAATGTGGAGGTGTGTTGGTGCGGAGATATTTTGGTGCGGAGGTGTGGAGATGTGTTGGGGCAGAGATGTGTTGGGTGCGAAGATGTGTTGGGGCGGAGATGTGTTGGGGCGGAGATGTGGAGGTGTTTTGGGGCGGAGGTGTGTTGGGGCGGAGATGTGTTGGGGCGGAGATGTGTTGGGGCGGAGGTGTGGAGATGTGGAGGTGTGGAGATGTGTTGGGGCGGAGATATGTTGGTGCGGAGGTGTGGAGATGTGTTGGGGCAGAGATGTGTTGGGTGCGAAGATGTGTTGGGGCGGAGATGTGTTGGGGCGGAGATGTGGAGGTGTTTTGGGGCGGAGGTGTGTTGGGGCGGAGATGTGTTGGGGCGGAGATGTGGAGGGGCGGAGATGTGGAGGTGTGTTGGTGTGTTGGGGCGGAGATGTGTTGGGGCGGAGATGTGTTGGGGCGGAGATGTGGAGGTGCGGAGATGTATTTGTGTGGGGGTGTGGAGATGTATCGGTGTGGAGGTGTGGAGATGTGGAGGTGTGGAGATGTGTTGGGGCGGAGATGTGTTGGGGCGGAGATGTATTTGTGTGGGGGTGTGAAGATGTATCGGTGTGGAGATGTATCGGTGTGGAGATGTATCGGTGTGGAGATGTATCGGTGTGGAGATGTTTCGGTGTGGAGATGTTTCGGTGTGGAGATGTATTGGTGTGGAGGTGTGGAGTTGTATTGGTGTGGAGATGTATCGGTGTGGAGATGTGGAGGTGTGGAGATGTATTGGTGTGGATATTGGTGTGGATGTGTGGAGATGTATCAGTGTGGAGATGTATCGGTGTGGAGATGTATCGGTGTGGAGGTGTGGAGATGTATCGTGTGGAGATGTATCGGTGTGGAGACGTATTGGTGTGGTGGTGTGGAGATGTATTGGTGTAGAGTTGTATTGGTGTGGAGATGTAAAGGTGTGGTGATATTGAGATAGGGAGATGTGGAGGTGTGAAGGTGTGAAAGCATACCTGCTTCTCGTTGGCATTGGAAAGATGCTGCTCCTTCATCTCGGCCATGACGAAGCATTGGTACGGCTGGTCGCTAGGCACCGGGCGGTTGTAGAAGCCGTTATAGTTTTGCTCATCTCCGAGTGTGAACATCTCGGGAAGGTATTCCATCTTGGCAGCGATGTACGGATTCTGATTTTCAGTGTAACGCCGCCGCCGGTGCCTCTGCAGGGAAACTCTGCTGACCTCGAGAAGCTAATGAGAAGGAAAGGAGAAGCTGAGACCAGTGACGCGTTCTAGTTATAACATAAATCCCATAAGAACCTGCATGTTGCCATGGTGATCTAGGTTTATTCCTCCCTTCTTTAGTATGCTAAACATATTATAGCCCTTCTTTCCACTCTTCTATCCTGTATATTTATCCTTTTCCTCTTCATTCTCCCTTCCTCTTTTTTTAACAATTGTTTCCCACCTTTTCTATCTTTCCTAATTTACCCCATTTTCAATTATTTTATCCCTCCTCCTCCTCTCCCTTCTTTCTGTTCTTTTCTTCTCCTTGCTCCCTTTCTTCCCTCTTATATCTCCCGTCCCCCTTTCGTCCCACTTTCTTCTTTCCTTTCTTCCCACACCTGTATCCTCTGCCAAATAAAAGCAAACTTAACTTCTCTCTTATTATTTTGGACTTGTCTTATATTTCCGACAAATCTATTTATTTATTTAATTTATGCACACACTGATTTAAATGTATGAAATACATGAGTATTATTATTATTATTCTATACAGTTTTTCAGACTCACCTCATCAAGTTCCATTTCATCTGGATTTTTCCACCTGTGTGATGACGTCAGCGAACCTGGCACGACCACGATATAATACCAACTGCACACACACACACACACACACACACACACAGTCAGCCCACAGAGTCCCGTCCTGCAGATTTTGCACTAAAAGTAGAATATTATCCATTATACATCAAAAAGCAACATCGAGGGCAAAAAAGAGGGAAAGAAGAGAGAGAAAACAAACAAAAAAGGATAATTTGACGAATGAAAGATGAGAAGAAACAACGACGGAAGGCAGAAGGGAAAAAAAGACATGAAATGCGTAATTAAAAGAGGAGTAGTGAGAAATAAAAAAAAGATGGATGGATGAAGGATGAGAGGAAGGAGAATAAAAAGGAGGAGGAAGAAAAAATGAGAGGAAGGATATAAGGAGAGAATAAAGAAGTATGGGATAGAGTACATCTCGAAGGTGCACTGAAGGAAGAATGGAGGGAATTAAAGAAAGGGAAGAGAAGCAAGGACGGGATGAATTACTGAAGATGGGAAGTGACAGTAGGAGAAAAAGGGAAGGAAAGGAAGACTATATATATATTTGCTCTCGTTTCTTTCTTCTGAGGGTCGATCACAGAAGGACTAAAACACTGAAGTTATGAGAGATAGTATAGCAATCATGTGCTAATTTAAGCTAGCTAACTAGCAAAAAAACCCTCACGTCGTAATTTTAGCTTGCACAGGACCCAAAGAAAAAAAACGCGAAAGGAGGAAAGAAGACAAATAAACGAGTACATTTACATTTATTTACATTTATTCACTTAGCAGACGCTTTTATCCAAAGCGACTTACAAATGAGAGATACAAGCAAAGTGATATCAAGCAGAGTAAGAAAAGAGAACGACGTTTGAAAAAAAAATGGGAAACTAAAAGAAAGAAGAGATGTGAAAGGGAGAAGATATGAAACGGGTAAAGATACTGATGGTGGAAAAAAAGGAAATAAAAGAAGGAGAATAGGGGCGGAGTGGCAGAAAGGATGAAAGAAAGAAAGAAAGAAAGAAAGAAAGAAAGAAAGGATAAAGGGAAAAGTGGAGGGGGAGAAAAGAAAAAAGATAGAAACGAGACAAAAAAAGAAAAAGAGAGCTAACAAAGAAGAAAGCAAGAAAATAAGTGACGGAAATATCAAATCGAATGGATAAATGAAATTGAGATAAAAGAAGGATAGAAAGGGCGAAAGAGAAATAAAATACAAAATAAATCGAGACAGAGAGAAAAGAAAAGATTTAGGAGAAGTGACAGAGGAAATAGAGTGAAAGTGAAAGAATAAAAAATAAAGAGTAGAAGAGAAAAAAGAAGGAGAGAATACAGGAAGAGAGAGAAAGGGAGTGCTGAGTTGGCAGATGTGTGTGTGTGTGTGTGTGAAGATGTGTGTGTTTTGTATGTGAGTGTGTGTTGCTTTAACTCCACTGTTGCGTGGGGAGGGTTTTCTCCGTGTCTGGCAACTGCATCCTCTCGGATGTTTGAATTCAGACTTTATTTTGGACAAAAACTGGGTTTATACGACGGATTTAATGATTTGGACGAAGACGAGCGTCAGTAACGGGACGGGTGATAAACAGGCGCGGTGCGGAAACCTTCCGGATGTGTGTTTTTGATGGCGGGAGCTGATGGAGACTAAATGAGAAACTCAATACATTTAAAAGTAGATATCAGAAGTGTGTGGTTTGGTGACTCAGTAACAAGAACAACAACAAAGTTTTTTTAGAGGTTTCTAGCGGTTCCTAATGGTTTTAATGTGTTTCTGGTGGTCTGTAATGGTAGTTCCTAATGATTCTTTTTTTTTTTTATTCACATGAAAGATGGTTCTGATGGTATCTAATAGTTACAAAAAATCCATAGTGGAAACCATTAAACCCAATAAGATACATTACATGATGGAAACCATCAGAGATTTCCCTCATCATAATATTTTTTCCTTGTGGAGATGACTTGACTCAACTATTTTTGTTTTATTAAAAAAAAGATATTTTTTATTTTACCTAACTTGTACAAAACATTTTCCGCAGTAGAGTTCACTAGCAATAATCACCTGTGGTAACTTTAGCTAGCAATAATCACCTGTGGTAACTTTAGCTAGCAATAACTTCCTGTAGTAACTTTGTCTAGCAATAATCACCTGTGGTAACTTTAGCTAGCAATAACTTCCCGTGGTAACTTTAGCTAGCAATAACTTCCTGTGGTAACTTTAGCTAGCAATAACTTCCTGTGTTAACTTTAGCTAGCAATAATCTCCTGTGTTAACTTTAGCTAGCAATAATCACCTGTGGTAACTTTAGCTAGCAATAATCACCTGTGGTAACTTTAGCTAGCAATAACTTCCCGTGGTAACTTTATCTAGTCCTGTGGTAACTCTAGCTAGCAATAACCTCAGACGGTAACTTTAGCTAGCAATAATCACCTGTGGTAACTTTAGCTAGCAATAACTTCCCGTGGAAACTTTATCTAGTCCTGTGGTAACTCTAACTAGCAATAATCTCAGACGGTAACTTTAGCTAGCAATAACTTCCCGTGGTAACTTTATCTAGTCCAGTGGTAACTCTAGCTAGCAATAACCTCAGACGGTAACTTTAGCTAGCAATAATCACCTGTGGTAGCTTTAGCTAGCAATAATCACCTGTGGTAATTTTAGCTAGCAATAACTTCCCGTGGTAACTTTATCTAGTCCTGTGGTAACTCTAGCTAGCAATAACCTCAGACGATAACTTTAGCTAGCAATAATCACCTGTGGTAACTTTAGCTAGCAATAAGTTCCTGTGGTAACTTTATCTAGTCCTGTGGTAGCTACACACTACACTAGCATGTAGCAAGGAACTGCTCGTCAGTTCTCCGTGTGTTGTGCCTGACCTGATCGGTGCTGTTGTCGTCACTTTTGGAAGGTTGATGGTGATTTTTCCTCTGTTGTTCTCGTCAGTTTTGAAGAGGACGGGTTTGGTTTTGAGGAGGTCCGGAGCGGTTCGAATGGAGACTTGCTGCTGCAGTCCTCCGGCGCTGTTCCCTCGACTCATTAACACGAATGAGTAATTAGTGTCGGGCTTCAGGCCTGTGATTAGCTTCCTCTTCATGTTGCCCTGAACCTCTACGCTCTGCTGATTGTACAAAATCTACAGCGAGGGGAGACGAAGACGCCACATTAACATGCGCTCATTTTTATTTAGCGTTAATTCATCCATAAATAATTATTTTATATATATA
>JAFFST010055744.1:113034-148011 GCA_022414735.1 Noturus placidus
TTTTAAAATGGTTTAGAAATAAACATCACGACAAAAAATAATTTAACCAATAAATAAATAAATAAATAAATAGAGTTCTCAACATTCCAGATAAAAAAAATATATATTACGTTTAATAAATTAAAATAAAATCAGTTCTTTTTCTTTATTAAAGTATTACGAGTACTTATTATCCGGTTATTGTTACATTTAACGTCCACAAAGCAAGCTGCTCTGGAAGCTAACAAGACAACACAACGCAGTTACAGAGAAAACCGCAAAAAGAAGAGTAAACTCCTCTGTCCTGAAGATGCCAAGGCTTTACCTCTTACTGTTACAGAGCGCTGACACTGGAGACTCCTTCCATAAATTTGTAAAAAACGTGCGAGTTACAGCTGTCAGAGCTGCTGTTATAGAGAATTAATCAACACCTTCTGGGGAATCGGACACATTACTGGTGGCTTTTGGTACTTATTATTTGCGACGTGTGTAAATTGCAGCTATAGTGCACAACTAAAGAAACATTAAGTAAAATAAATAAATAAATAGACAGTCGCTAGACAAGATGGAAGAGTATTTTTCTGCGCTAATGGGATTAGTGTAATGGACAGTGCAGCAATGAAGACATACAGTCTCTCCAAATGCGTGCTAACCCTGACGGAAACATTTCCCAGATGTTTCTCGATGGAGTAATGCTGTGGCTTGTGGATTCCTTCAAACCCAAGTCAATTTACAGAAAGAGCGCTTAAAAGCCTCGGACGTTTAAGCGTTTGCCACCTAATTACCTTGATTAGAGAATCAGAGATGGAGTTTCCTATACAGGCTTTTAGTATTATATTATTATTTTTCCCCCCCTTTTCTTTTATGTCAGTCCATAAACGGATGCATTAGAAACGCTCACTTGATTTGCAAAGTACTTGTGTAAGTCTAGAGTGCAAAAATTCGCATAATTTCCCACTTTCCTTAATTTAATCAACCAAGGCGCGCGAGGCTCCGCCTCCAAAAGTTAGAAGTTGTTGTAAAGAAAAGATTCTGAGTGACGCTGGCTTTATAAAATGTTATAAGATAAGATATCAACTGTTTACGGACTTCACCTACCTTGAAAAGCCCTTGAGACTTGAAGTTCTCGGGAAGCTCCCAGGTCAGAAGGACGGACGTCTTCATTACCGCTTTGACGCCAAAACTCGTTGCGAAAGCTAGCAGAAGACAAATGGAAAAATAAATGCGCTTATTCATATGGAACTAGTTATTTTATCGCATCTGTGTTTAACACAAAATGTTAGAACTTCTTTGGAGGTGCTGACAGGAAATCTAAGTCATTGATCAACAACTTTCTTTGCACAAAGAGTTACAAAACCAACCGCTTTACATATCAGAGAATAGAGAATGAGCTTGTCTAACATTAGTGGTAATGAATAAAACATTTTGGTGAGATGAAAATGTAAGATTTCGGCTTGATGAACTTTAACCGGTTCTTCGTAGGGATTCTTATCACTAGCACTAACCTGGTGACGTAGCCATGGTTCTGCTCTGGATGCTGGGGCTCATGGGTCCACCCCCCTTGCTGTTGAAAGCCTGTATGCGGATGTCGTAGGTAGTGTCAGGTCGCAGGCCGTGCAGCGTCATGAGCGTGTCTGCAGTACGATTGGTGCTGTTCTGCTGGCTGTTGATATCTCTGTAAACGACGTTGTAATGAGTGATCCGTCCGTTCCGCTCCGCCGGGGCTGGCGGCGTCCACGTAAGCCGGGTGGTCGTAGTGGTCAGTCCCACAACGCTCAGGTTCAGCGGGAATCCGCTTGGAACTTCCTCCTGTGTGCTGATGTTCTTCACGAACTCTTCTCCGGTGCCTGCGCGGTTCTTGGCGCTCAAGTGGAAGCTGTAGGTGGCACCCTTGAAGAGGCCTGTCGCCGTGTAGTGGTCATCCGTGCTCCCGAAGTTATGCACTGCGAATATTTCCTCGTCTGCACGCTTGTAGCGTAGACGGTAGCCGATCAGCTCGCCCGGCATGTCTTTCGGGGGCTGCCATTGGATGAGGGCGGTGTTGCCCACCGTGATGCTAATGTGCATGGTGGGCTTGCCAGGAACTGTAAGAAGATGGAGAAATGGTGGAGAAGATGAAATACGACAGAAGACCAAGATGTGCTCCATAACTTGGAACTTACCTGCTATGTCGAAAATTTCCATTCCATTTTCAGAGTTGTACGGTACGGTAACTGGATTAAGCTTTCAGTCCTTGCCTCTAGAAATCATTTTTATTCAATTTCAGTGCTCTTCATGAGCTCTTCAACATTTTACTGCTAATGCTAAAGCTTTCCCATTATCTCTTGCTTTGGCAGAAGCTAAACTTTCCATGGTCCCTGAAGGGTTTCCAACTCCGCTCTTCGTTTTGCACTCCGGTATTTCAGAGACAGTATGTCTGACTTCACCGAAGCCTGTTTTAATCCTGTTTAATACTTTATTGCTATCTGTCCTGGGGTCGACATGAAATCACGACCGAAAACATCTGATTGTGGGTTCTTTGTGAGTGCTGTGGGGAAAAGTGAAGAAGAAACACTGCTAAAGAGACTTAAAGGTCATTAAGCCTGAAGTGCTTCACTACATGGACCGATTAAGGGATTAGGATATTTAACGAGAATTAGGACAGGTTTGAGTTAAAGACCTGACGCGTCTTCTCTTGGTTCCACCTCGGATTAGACGCTTAAAAAGTGGCGAGTTCACAGAGACTTCACAGACTATCCCTGATATCATCGCAGACTAATCGCGATATCCCGCCTGAACGCTTTGCTAAAGCCACTTACTTTGATAAATTATTAACGAGTTTAAATATATATTTAGCAGCTGAGAAAATGGTGGATTCCTGTCTAGTTCTAATGACGAGTTCCGGCTCCATTTGCAGCCTTATTGTTTCAGACACCGAGTCTGACGTCATTTAATACCACTTTAATACCACTCTTTGTTTAATTGCTAATCAAAGACCATTTGAATTCCATTCAGCAGCACTTTCTTTTTTTTTTATGGCTACTTGGAAATGTTATAGATTTCTTTTTCTACTCTTCCATTGCTCCACTTCCCCCCCCCCCCAGACACCCACCGTTTCAGACACTGGACGTCTGACTTAATTTAAGGTCATTTTAATACCATTTACAGTTTTATTAGACTTTATTAGGATCTCCATTAGCTGTTGCATTGGCGGAAGCTAATCTTCCTGGAGCTCCCTGAAGAGTTTCAGACTCGGGTTTCGATTTAGAGGCCTACTGTTTCAGAGATAGCGAGTCTGACTTCATTTAAGGCCATTTTAATCACATTTAAGCGCTTTATTGCTATCCTTCCTGGGGTCCGTATATACAATTAAGACCTTCAAATGGATCACGGGAGGTTCACTGGGGACCGCAGGGTAGAATAGGGGAGGAATTTACAAGAGTAACGTGCTAAGAAGTTCAAGCAGATGAATTTGATCGTCCTCTCGGACTCTCGTCGGCCGTTTCCTGATGCCGCTAGTTGCCACTAAAGATAACCGCTAACAGACTACACAGTGTCAAAAAAGTTTTTTGGCGAATATTATTAAAAGCAAATTCAAGACTTTACTGTATCATATCGTTCCTGCATTCTTAGAACCAGACCTTCTCGTCGTTTCCATGGATTCAGGCCTGAAAGTTTCATCCTGGATGGTGTGATTGTTGGGATCCGGGTGGAAATTGATTAAAAACACTACCACCAGTAAAGACATCGTTATTATTAATGAAGCTTTCCACTGCACGAACGCCTGAGCTAACAGCACGTACCTGCGTTTTAAACACGACCCAAGATGTCTAAATTTCAGGCACGTAACGTAGAAGCATCTGGTGAAGGTCTCACACTATGGCTCCACTGCGCTTGACTTCTTCATTTAGGACCATTTTTATTCAGATTCAAAGCATGACTTACTGAAAACTCAAGAGCCACACACGTTACGCTGTTTATGGTGGAGCCTTTCTCTCCATTCAGAGGCCTGCTGTTGCAGAGACTCCACATAAAAACACTTTAATACTGTTTAACAGCATGACTCATCGTCCTGAGACTTTATTTCTTCCAACGTTCTTGACAAGATTTTGACGTTATCAAGAAGTTCTGCTGTTTCACAGACAAAGTGTCTCACGTCATTTAAGATTGGTATGGTTATTTTATAGTGGTGTTAGGACCTGAAGCGCACGCCGTTTATAGAAGCTCATATGTTTATGTCATGACTGAAGAAAGATACTTATCTCTGTCGTAATTACTAGCAACGGAAATCTTATATTATATTAATTCATTAATTTATTTTTTACTCTAGCAAAAATGTCCTGAATATATTCTGTAATGTAAATAAAATATTTCAGGTTCATTAGAGAATATTTTCAGATATTTTTTTGGTCCCATAAACAAATAAATGAACAAATACTGAATATAGTCCAATTAGACTTTTTTCCTTTCCTTTCTTGCTTTACTGATTTGTGTTTCGAATTCATTTTATTTTTGGTGATTTTCTGCTATCAAGTGTGACAAATAAATAAAACAGCAACAAATGATTAATTATTTAAAAAAGTGTATAATTCATTTATTTATTTATTTTTAATAATGAACATAATGAATTATGTAATTAATTGATTTAAAATCTTAATTAATTAAAATCTTTTTATAGTGTTTTATTTTATATGTACTTGATCCTGGTCTGGGGTGCAGTATTATTATTATTATTATTATTATTATTATTATTATTATTATTATCGTACCTGCTCCTGTGGTTTTGATGACCTTGGCTTTGCTGCGTGCTCCGTCTCCTCTGGTGGTGTACGCCGCTACCGTAACAGAGTACGACGTCTCTGAGATCAGGCCAGAGATGATGGCTTCCTGTTAAACAAAAACCTCTTGAGCCCCAAATAACCCGGCACCTTGACCCTTGACACACAGTATACACACACCCCCTATGGACAAACCACACATACACCCACACAAACGCACCGGTTTAAAACCATCAGACATTTAGAAACGACCCCGTCGGTGCCGGACGCTCAGTTTGCAGGCTTTCAGAACACACACTTTCCCCCATGGGAAGATCTTTCCTTTATTTTTTTCCTCCCAAACCACACAAAGAGCAACCGGAGGAACCAGACCATTTGTGTCAGAGCTCTGTCAGAAACGTTTTCTTTAAGAGGACGCAGAAATTCAAAAACGTAAAATTTTTGTGTCGTGGAATTTGCGTCTAACTCAGCCGAGTCATTCTGGAAATTCATACAGCATTCGGTATAATAATGAGTGAAAAACAATCAAAACAAATTGAAACCCCGTGATTTTTCAGTTGGAACTGAGGTTCTGGCGATTTTAGCTCGGCAAAGCCTTAAAGTCCAATTCTGAACAATGACATTAATCGGATGAGAAGGCCGATCGCACCGCTCGAATCTTGTGATCTTGCTTAAGATCTACGTCGGTTAGACGAGTCAGTTAAAAAAAAAATGTGTTGTAGTAACTTAACGTTAGAGAAACAAATTTCTGTCGTAAATTCAAGAACGCTTTCTGCACCCATTAGTCCTTTCGTGAAACCAAAGGTTGTGCAAGATTTTGATTCGTTTGCTGCGAGGTTATCATCGCTAACGAACACTAAAACGGTGAAAAGTCGCTTCTGTTAACTGAAATAAAAATAAAAACGTGAGTTTCCACATAAATGAAAACTGCACTGCAACTATAACGTCCACCTGCGAAACGAACCAATAAATGACCAGTAGGTGGCAGAGTAACGCGTAGTAGAACTCCAGCTGCGATTTACTAGCAAATTAACATTTAGGAAAAAACAGAGGCCAATTTGTTTTTTTTTTCAGCATGATTACCTCGATATTAAAACCTAAAACGATACTAAAACTAAACACAAACTAAACGTAATGATTAAAAAAAAAAAAAGATAAAAACGAAATCAAAACCATTTATGTTTAAGTTGAAAACCAAACTATAAAAACGAAATAAAAATAAAAACTAGAAAGATTAAACCCACGGACACAATCTTAAATAAATGATTAGATAATGTGACGACAACAGCGTATTATAGTCATGATATTATGATATTAAATTTAAAAAAATAACGACATTACATTAAAAAAAAAAAAAAAACACCTTCACTAGTTATAACGGTTCTGTTGGCCATTTTGAATCTCGCATCGTCTTTGTTTAGTTCTTAAACGCGTCCACGAAACATAAAAATAACTTTTTGTAATCTACGGCGAATAATCCAGGGCGTAAATCGGCGTCACGTGATGATGAGGATATATGATATATATAAAAATTGGACTGGTTTGACAAACAAACAAACAAAACGTAGGAATATTTCCATATTTTGAGTATTTACGCGGCTCCGGGGTGAAAGGAGCGACATCCACTTCAAACAACAAACACTAGCTTCTGACAACATCGGTCAATTTTTGAATCAAATCGAAACGTCCTCTTAAAAAAAAAAAAAACAATAACGCAGCTTTATTTTCCAATGACCGAACTCGAGCTCACCTTCTCGTGAGGACAGAGTTGATCACGGTGTCAGTAATGATGGAGATAATTACACCGTGACAGAACAATGACACACACGGCAGCTTGAACCGGCCGAACGCTGGAACAAAAGCAGCTTGGCGGAGAACACACAGATCACACACAAGCGGTAGCATGAACGCAAACACACACGCACACAGGTGAATAATGAGAGATGGAAGGTAAAGCACTGGGAACAGAGCACACCTGCTTTATTTCTCTTCATCACGTCTTTATACGACGTTAACAAGAGGTCGTGGAGGACAGGACGAGATTAAACAATGGTTTCTTGGTTATTATTATTATTATTTCCCAGGAAATAATTACAGGAAAGATCTAGTAGAAGGTAACGAGCGAGGAACTTGAAGAACCATCGGGTCGGGCCACGCTACAGTCGCTATCGGATGGCTTTAGCTCGTCAAGTCATGCCTAATTTGCATATGATCGAGAAAATTTCTATTGAAACGTACGCAGAAAATAAATGCCTGCATTGCTTTTAACTCCGATTTTATTCTCCGATTTTAATAACGACTTTATTCGAATAAAATAAATGTTTAACATTAGGGCTTTTCCAAGATACATAAATTTTTAATGTTTACGTACGTCACATCGGTTTGTTTTGTTTTTGTTCTTGTATGTGTTTGTGTGTTTAGTAATTATAAACAGACTAGCATGCGATGTTTTAAAAAAATGTACATTATTCAAATGAATTATAAGCGCATTTATTATTTATAATTTTTTATTGTTATTAAACGAAACGCTACTGTAGAGCTGACACCTTCTGAGCAAACCTTATATACCGTATTTTCCACACTATAAGGATTATAAGGCGCAGTCTCAATTATGGGGTCTATTTCTGTACTTGACCAATACATAAGGCGTTATAAAGCGCATACGGTTGTTATGCCAAACAAAGTTGCACAACATATTTACAGATTTTGGAACTCAGTCCACACATAAGGCGCACCGGATTATTAGGAGCACGGCCGATTTTTGAGAAAATTTAAGGCTTTTAAGCGCGCCTTATAGTGCGGAAAATACGGTATTATATATATATATATATATATATATATATATATATATATATATATATACACACATACACTGTCGCGACGGACTGCCAGCCGGCACGAAAAGGTAATAAAATCGCTCCTTCCACAACTACCTCGCAGGCGCAGAAACAACAGGTTCGCGTCAAAACAGGAGACCCACGTAGGGGTGGGGCGGAGCTGCCGACACACTTCCGGGCGGTGATCGGCCCATCGTGTGGAGAAAACCCACCAGTCAGCAGATAGATGAGGGAGGCGTATAAGAGGCCCCTCCTCCGGCCGTTTCAGGGAGAAAGAATTTTCATGACATGTGCGCGTCGCTTCTCACCAGCACCCGTCATTAGTCTGAGTATTGTTTGGCATGTTGTTCTAATCGCTCTCTCCCGGTCTGTTTTCCCTTTCAGAAGACTCAGACGAGACTGCTGCTCAGACTGCTGCTCAGGGGACGCTCACTCACGGTGCTACCTAAAGACACAAGAAATCCCGCATGCTTCCGGGAAGCAGCGACACGACCCAGAAGAACGCTGCACTCCTTCTCACCCCCCAGATCCCCACCCTGAAAGAAAGAAATAAAAGTGCACCTTTTACACCCAAATCAACGTCCTCCTGTGTGTCTGTGCTCCTCCCCTGGGCTATTTCCTTACACTGGTGGAGGATACGGGCATGAGCACAGACCCGCCCACTTTAAAAAAAAATAAATAAATAAAAAAAATAAGAGGAAAATATCTCCCCCCTCTCTACCCCTCCATCGTGATCCCAGATCCGAGCCGCGAGGTCCACCGCCTGCTTCCCCCTCTAACCCCCGAAGAAGGCATGCACAGCCTATTATGCCCTCACGCCCAAAGAAGCCGCTGATTACGGAGAGATGAAAAAGGGAGTTCTGGCGTGGTGTGGGCGAACTCCCCACCAGGCCGCGGCGGAATTCCACCGATGGGCGTACCACTCAGGGGCCAGACCTCACAGCCAGCTGAACACCCTAATCCGTATCCCCAAGAGATGGTTCCAGCCTGACATACATACCGCCACCGAGGTGGCAGAAAAGGTAGCCATGGACCAGTTCACAAGGGCTCTACCCCAAGCGAAGAGTCAGGTCGTGGGGTTGCATGCGCCGGAGAAGCCCCAGGAGCTCCTGACCGCCCTGGAGCGCACGTTAACCACGCTGGAGCTTGGTGAAAAAAGAACGGCAACACCGCAGCCTGCCCTCAGGGGTACTGCCCCACTGGTCCAACCGGCAGTGCTGTCCAGGTGCCTGGAGGGCCTCCCGAAGCTCATCGGTACGGGAGATACCCACGGATAAACCCATGCCCATGGAGCCGGAACCTGAGCCTTCCAAGAAGGTCCGGAAACCGTGGTTGGCGGGGTTGGAGTTATCCCCGATCTTCCGGTGCCCCTGCTCCTCGGAAGAGAACAGAAGGAGGACGCACGCCTAAAGCACTGCTGGGCCCAGGTGTGAGTGATAGAGGGGATCGACCAGGACCCTAACCAAAGGCTCCTCTCCTCCTACTACCTCATCCAGGGTGGCCTCCTCTACCAACGGGCCTGCCGCCGAGGGGAGCAGGTGGACCTCTTCATAGTGCCCAAATCCTGAACGCAGGTCCTGATGCTCCTTGCCCACCCCCATCAACTTGGCGGTCACTTGGGAAAGCTGAGGGACCGCTTTATGTGGCCGGGAATGGATGCGGAGGTCTGAGGCTTCCGTCAACAATGCCCCCAGTGTCAGCGTACCGCCCATCGGAGGTCCCCGCCGACACCTCTTATCCCGCTACCCATCATAGGCGTGCCCTTTGAGCGGATTGGCATGGACCTCGTGGGGGCACGAGTATATACTCGTCATCGTGGACTATGCCATCCAATATCTGGAGGCAGTACCCCTCCGCAAGGCCACCTCCCGTAATATCGCAAAAGAGCTGCTACTCCTCTTCAAACCGAGTGGGAATCCCCAAGGATATCCTGACCGACCAAGGTACGCCCTTTGTCTCGAAACTAATGTCTGATCTGTGTCTGCTGTTGCAGGTAAAGCACCTAAAGGCGTCCGTCTACCACCCCTAGACCGACGGGCTCGTCGAGAGGTTCAACCAAACCCTGAAGCAGATGTTACGGAGGGTGGTGAATGAAGAGGGGAGGAATTGGGACCTCCTCCTGCCATACGTCCTCTTCGCCGTCCACGAGTGCCCCCAGGCCTCCACGGGCTTTACCCCTTTCGAGCTCCTCTTCAGACGGCAGCCTCAAGGCCTATTGGATGTGGCCCGGGAGGCCTGGGAAGAGCAGCCCTCCCCGTTTCGCTCAGTCAACAAGTACATGCAGGAAATACAGGAAAGGATCAACCGGATAGCCCCGATCGTCCAGTAGCACCTAACAGCTGCCCAGGAGCAGCAAAAACGGGTGTACGACCGGCCCGCAGCGGCTGCAAGTTCCTGGCCCGGTGGCAAGGGCCGTACACTGTCCTCGAGAAAAAAGGGGCCGTAAACTACCGCCTGCAACAGCCCGGTAAGCAAGCAGACACACAGATCTACCACATAAACCTGCTAAATAAAATGGGTAGAGCTCCTCCTTCTCACCCCCCAGATCCCCACCTTGAAAGAAAGAAATAAATGAGCACCTTTTACACCCAAATCAACATACTCCTGTGTGTCCGTGCTCCGCCCCTGGGCTATTTACTTAATTTTTCTTTATATATATATATATATATATTAGTCACATGTATCATGTATAGAAAGGCCTTCGGGAACCACACGGTGATATTTTTTGTCAAATCGTTCAACTGTGATTAAAAAACGTCCTAATTAGGTCTACATCTAATCTACCGTACGTCTAATCTACCACGCAAAACAATTACACTTCACCTTTAAGGTCAGCGAGGTCGGCTCAGAACTTCAATTGCATCCGTTTTAAGGTCCTAAAAATCTATTACGATGCCGTCGATACACCAAAAATCAATCGGCACAGCAGGTGTAGCTAACGAGTAAGCAACATATAGCTACGGGTTTAGCGTCGTATAAACTGCAGGATAAATCGTTACGTCTTTACTGATTGAAGAGGAAATTAAACACGTGTTTAAAATAACAGCGGATTTACTGTCTGTGTGCGTGTGTGGGGTAAAAACAGGCGGGTACGTTCGCTCGGCAGTGCAGCGTACGGTCACACATCATTAGCGGCCTCATTAGGCAGCCGACACCCCGCTTTCACAAGACGGCTGAATGATGAAATAAATTAACCGATCGAAGATGTGTGTCATGTGATCCTTGCATGTGATTGCCGGAACGGCGTCTATGATCGACGCGTTGCTAAACGTCAGGCTTTTGCTATAAATCCCGCAACACTGTGAGACCGAGAGTTTGAAAAGGTTTCCAAGCCGTGCCTTTTCGCTGTACTGACGTGAACATATACCGACGTTTCGTTCTTTATTATCCGTGTCAGTATTCGAGATTCCGAAAATCTGATTTGAAACCCGAGCGATGCCGGCCGTGCTCTGTTGTCTCGTCCCCGCCCTCTTTTCTCCTCCACCACTGAGTCTCAACCCTAAGAGGATTTTCTACAAGAAGCTCAAACACTTTCTGAGGAGAAGAGAGACGAGTATGTCGTGTTCTGACCCAGCTTGTATTACATAACCACACACACACACACCATCCTTTCTGGACTACAAGCTGAGATTTGTCCTCTAGCATCTGCACCATCGTGTAGTCGTGTAGACACAGTGCATTAACCTAATAATATTAGATATGGGAGCTGAGGGGATCGTTAACTGCTACCCAGCTCCACATATCCACATTTTAATTGCGACGGGTCTTAATTGAATTTTAGATATCTATAATCATCTACCGAGATCTAAAATTACACACATCTAGAGGGTGAATTTCTGCGAGTAAATAAAATATGACTACGGATATCAGTAACTATATTTTATATACATTAATACAAACTGAACTGTAAATCAGCGGCGATTCAGTCCAAATTGACGCAGGCCATAGATATCTATCCTCAATATGAATTCTTACAAGTAAAAATTTCATTATAACTTCTTACGCTTCTAGTATTAAAAGCTGAAATGGCACGCCATTCCCACACCATTTTGTTTCTTTTTCACACTTGCTCCTCGACTTGCAACCTGATTGGTTAAAAAAAGAACTTAACATCATTTATTATTTATTTTTTTTTAAAGCAAGAGAGAGACATTTTTAAAGCAGTTCTTTCATTTTAACTTTCAAAGGGGGATTACAGAATTTAAAAAGGAAAGAAAGGGAGAAAACTCCAGTCTAAAAACAAACAAACTCTTTAGTAAAATCATTCATAATGATTTATTTTTTCTTTAACACAAGTCATGTGCGTACTGATTTCATCTTTGTCATCCAAGCTACTCGTTTCAGGAATAAACT
The DNA here is from genome assembly GCA_022414735.1 of Noturus placidus. NCBI lineage: Eukaryota > Metazoa > Chordata > Actinopteri > Siluriformes > Ictaluridae > Noturus > Noturus placidus. Next base: position 124,961 of record JAFFST010055744.1, read on the forward strand.
CAAATTTCCAGAAGGGAATGCGGAAAGACTTTTAATACATTTAAGAAAATGAAGGAAAATTATTAGGTAAATAATATTTAGGTAATTGGTTTAGTCCAACAATTTTCACTCCTGACTTTCCAAATCAGCGTAAAAACTTCTCCGTGTCCGACATTTTTGTTGTCTAAAGCGCATTGATTACAGTATTTAGAGTAGGTGTGCTAGTCCAGAAATTACGGTACGGGGAAATTCTTCTTACTTTTGGAGGTTTAAACATTGCTGTATGACAGTGGGTATACTGTGTGTGTATATTGGTGTGTATAACGGTGTGTATAATGGTGTGTGTATATTAGTGTGAATATTGGTGTGTGTATAAAATATCGGATTCGCTTCAAATGCCGCTTCAGGCATCACGTTCATGCAATTTGTACAGTAAGCACACACTCAAACCGTTGACCCCACCCTTACGGAGAGGTGTGTTCGTTCCCAGTCAAGGCAAAAAGAGGAAACACACCACACACACAAACACACAAGGAAGCAAGAACACACAGCGTGTCCCGACGCCGAACACCCCAGTTCACACTCAGGTTTACTCACATATTCGGTGGTGTCCTCAATGTTCCACTGAGCGGAGAAATGACACACACACACACACACACACACACGGGAGGGAGGGAGGGAAGGGAGGAGGGAGAATGAGTGAATAAAGGGCACTACTGATGGAAAGAAAAAAAGCATGGCTGCTTTTCAATCGGTACTACTACTGATGAAAAGTGAGAGTTAATGATGAGAATGATGACATGCAGCTCAGTGGAGAGAAAGAGGATGTAGGAATAACATCAGGTGAAAGATCAGAGAAAGAGAGAAGGAATGTATACATTATACACACTCAGCGGCCATTTTATGACATAGAGATCGTTCTGTAGGTGTAAACTGGATCCTGTACACTCAGTGCTGTAATCTTCCGAGGACTTTTATTCACAATAAAGTACACTTAGTACCGTTTGTCTTCACTCTTCTGTACCTATATACAATTTATAATAGTGCGACCCGGAGACACCTATAAGATGACAGGCTCCATTTTGAGTTTTCCATTTGGAGTTTCTCTGGTCGCCTCTGGATTGTCCATTAGCGACCGAAATTCTTTCTGTAAAGCTGCTTTGTGACTATGCCTATTAAAATTTCCGACTTCCGCAGAGCATGTTTAGGTGATGTGAAGGTTTAAACGCAGTCCAGTTGGTTGAAATATTACCAGAAGCATGTGCTACTCGTTCCCGAAACCTATACTAGTTAGCTTACTAGTTAGCTACTACTATTTTTTGAGTCTATTTAATTAGATATCCAGTCAAACAAAACATGAATCTAGCCAAGCAGCGAATTAATTGAATTAACACTTAATATCGGTGCAGTCCAGGTCCCGTTGATGCAATAGACAGAGGGGTTCCAATACTTTTGTGCGGCACAACGAATTGGCTATCGTGAGTAACCGTGCACCTACACGGTGGCATATACGGTACAGAGATGTGATAATGTGTCCACTGAGTGTGTACAGAGACATAGGAAGATGGCATCATCAATATCAACATCATTAGGAACCTTCAACACTTACCTGAGAACATAAATACACAATAACACCGCAGTCGAATCGGTGTGACCCACAACGTAAACAGTAAAACATACACACTCCCAATGACCAGCTGATATTAGTGTCATCGTCTGTGCGGCTTTCAGCCGATCAGAACACTCGGATTAGTGAAGAATGGCAAAAATAAACACAGTTCTCAAAAGGTTCCTCAAGAGGTTCCTTCTTGTACAATACACTGCTTTGTTACCGTTTTATTTCTATATTTTAGGACACATGGAAAAGTGTCATAAAACAAACAAAACAAACAATAGCTTGAATCCGGACAGATACTCATGGGAGTTGAGAAGGTGTGGCCAGGTGGAGGTGTGTGGGGACCCAAAGGGACACGGGGCTCCAGAGGGCTAGAGGTGGGGCCAGCATAATGTCTGTAGAACTAAGGGGGCGTTAAGAGCAGGGTCTGGTGGATCGCATTAAAGAAATGATGAGGCGGGGCCAGGTAAATATCTGTAAAGAACTGAATGGGTGGCCGTTCAGAAAGTTAAGGAGGCGGGGTCTGGTGGATCGTACCAGAGAGGGAGCCAAGTGGTTGGCTCTGAAGAGCTGAAGGGCGTGGCTTTGTGTGTGGTTCTGGCGGGGTGAAGGACAGGGCATTAGAAATATGAAGGAGGTGGAGCCAAGTGGAGAGCACTAAAGAGCTGATGAGGCGGGCTCAGGTGAATGGGGTGTGGCTAAATGGATGGATTCAAGGAGCAAGACTGGGGCTATGTAAAGGTCTGTAAAGAACTGAGGGGATGGGTCTAGGTAAATGGTTCCAGAAAGTTAAATGGGGCGGGGTCTGGGAAGCCAGGTAGATGTCTCCAAAGACCTTAGGAGGGTGGTGCTTCTTAGATTATTCCAGAGAGTTGAGGGGATATGTGGATGGCTCCCAAAACCTGACAGGTGGATAGCATTAAAGAGGGGCAGAGCCAGGTGAATGGCTCCAGAGACTTGAGGGGACGGGGCTAAATGTGTAACTGATTTATTCATACTATTGCTTCCTTAATCCAGGACTGATACCCATCCTGACCACCTACCCTCACACACACACACACTTGATCAAGACACACACACACACACACACACTCCGAACTCTGAATTTCACACACACACACACACATTTCATTTACACTCAAACACGACACACACTTCACAAACTTTTTGTTCTGCACTGAGGGAGAGTGAAAACTCTCCGCGGACCGAAAGCCCATTTTCTCAGCGCGAGCCCCTGTGTTGTTATCCCTGGGCGTGAAATCCCATTACGCTGTCGGCCCGGTGACTGACACACACACACACACACACACACACACACACACACACACACACACACACACACACACACACACAGCCAACGTGAATCACACCGAGGTAGAGCAGACACACCTCAAGGAAAGTAAAGCGCTCGACGTCAGTCAGACTCCGACGCTAAAACAAGGCGCTAAGTGAGTTGAAAAAAAAAAAATCAATGAAAGCTCAGTTCAGGAAGCAAAACTTAGTCCCTACACCCTACCTAGTGCACTATTCTCAGCATAGTGGGGAAAAACACTGTGGAATCCCAAAATGCACTGCAAGATGGTTACAAAAAAAACATGATTCACTTTATAGCGAATAGGGTGTGTGGTTTGGGACACGCCTACAGTGCACTGATAACGGAGAGCCTACATAGTGAGTAAAATGTAAACGGGCCACGCCCATAGTGCACTAATGAAGGTGGGACTGTACAGGGAGTGTAAATTGGGACACGCCCACAGCTCAGAGATAATGGTAAAACTATGTAGCATCTTATATAGTGGATAAGATGTAATTAGGACATGCCCACAGCGGTCTGATGATAGTGGGAGGTTTGTAATGAAGTTTGTGTAGACTATAGGGTATGTGGTTTGGGACATGCCCACGTTATGCAGATGATGGTGAGAAGTTTGTGATGATGTTCAGACACGTGTCTATTGCGCAACGTGAATTTAGGGGCTAAAGTGTGTGTGTGTGTGTGTTCACCCGTCCGTCCGATAGGTTAAATTTAGCACTGGAACCAGGGCACTGTGTGTTTGTGTGTGTGTGTGTGTGTGTGTGTGTAGGCTCTAGGTCTGGCCTTGTTCAGAAAGAAAGCACACTTAAAACGCCCACACAAACAAATAACTACTACGACATGGGCAAGAGATACGACATAAACTTCAGCCAGAAATTACTGCTAGGGAAAATAAATAAATAAATAAATATTAGCACTGGAAACACAATGAATGTACCACTAATGCTAATTTGATAAGAGAGGAAGGAGAACGTGCCAGCAGAGATAAATTAAAGATGTGTAGGTTACCCCCGTGTGTGAGAACTTCCTGACATCTCAAAAAAAAAAACAAACCCCAGAGTCTGATCTTCCTACTTTAAAATATTCATGAAAATCCAAATCCCTCTTAAGGATTACTGTCTTCCCTCCGCCTCAGCACACGCTCATATCTCCAGGCTGATGTCAAATGTCCTCATTTTAATGCAATGTGAGTCGGGGTAACAAAAATATATTTAAAAAAAAAATTATATATATATATATACACACATACATACATACATACATACATACATACATACACACACACACACACACACACACACACATATATACATATACACACGGTAACAAGGCAGTGCATATGTATTAAAGCCTGCGGATAAAAAGGCTCCGCGAAAAGGACACCAATATTCCGCTTCACTAAAAAAAAAATTTAATTAATTTAATGAAACACAAAGTCACAAGAAAAACATTGAGAATCTTGGAGAAATATAAAGTGATATGACGATGTCAGATGGCGCCTCCTGTTGGTGAAATATAGCGAGTAATAAAATGATAACGATAACGATGATGTTGATGTTTTTCTTACTTGGGCTTCAGGCAGTGCTACGTCCATGATGTTCGGTTGCCCTCGTGGTTCTCCGTTCTCCAGCCGGGAATAAATCACCTGATATCCTCGGATCTGACCGTGCTGCTTTCCCGAGAGCGGTGGCTTCCACGTCACACGGATAGCCGTTGAGTTTATAGCTTCAACCTCCAACTTACGAGGAGGAGCTCCAGGCACTGTGAACAGAATATACACAAACAAACATATACATATACATATATATACACATATACATATATTATATATACACACACACACACACACACACACACACACACACACACACACACACACGTTAGGGGAAAAGAAAAGAAAGAAGCTTAGGTTGTGAGCAATGTTTGAGCTGAACTATGAAATTATATCATCTAGCTTTGTAATTGAAGAAAATAAATACCCCAGAGATGAACAAAGAAAGAGAAACGGAGAAAGAATTAAATTCAGGCTTTGAAATAGGCTTTAGGGGGACAAGAACTCATAAAAAGTTTTTTTTTTTTTTTGCAAGGACCATGTAGGTAGCTAATAAGTAAATAAAAACAAACAAACAAATAAATAAATAAAACAACCAGGGTAGCAACTTAAAAGTGAAAACAAATTGCGACACGCAAGTCAATCTCGAACATGGGTTTTAAAGAATTAATGCATCCTGTCAGTAAAACCCTACCAGTACCTTAGCATGTCAGGTACTAAAGCATATTTCGTAGCTCGTAACAGAGACCCGATGTGTTCCTTACGATGCACGCGGCACTGAAAACGAGAACTTTTGCATGTTTCCAAGAAGCAAGGCAATAAAAAAGGACAAAAATTAACATGCACCTCAGGGCACCAATACTAAAGGGAAATTTATTATGTTGCTCAGCATCAAAGTACCATACATGTTTTAATGTTCTCTTAAGCCTCCCCCACACACACATGCTTAGTTATTAACTTTCTCAAGCAAGAATATGCCTAGTTTCCTTTTCCCCCTTAAAGCCTTTCTTCTTTTCATGCTCTGCCCTTTGAAGTTGAAAGTTTTTTATTTATTTATTTTTTTAATATAATTAAACAGCAACGCGAAACGGAAAGGCCACCAAATATGAAAACCGATTCATTTATTTAAAAGAAAAAAAAAGAAAAAAGATTTCAAGCTAAGGTAAGATAAGACAAAGTAATAAATAACGTAACTAATGATAAAAGTTGAAAGAAATTTAGAAGCACGGAAACATTAGCGCTATGTTTTTAGGATTTCAGACAAGCCGTTAAACATTCCCAACTTTCATTTAAGTAATTATCCCTGAAACGGTGAACTTAGACGTCTACGCGTATGCTATGCTACACCAGCGATCGTCAGTGCGAGTTAAAACTCACGGCGTTCTGTTCGCGTGGTCATTCAAAGCGATTCTGAGTTTTTACCCGTTTTCTACAAGCTCTTTATGAAGTAATATGATGATCCAGCAAAACTTTCACAAGTTCTAAAGGAAACTGGGTTCAGCATGGCGAAGGGAGAGAGGGGAATTAAGGACAGAGAACAGTGTGTGGGGAAATGTGTTGAAAACTTGTTAATTACAGTAAGGAAACTTCAAATATATTAATTATAGACGGCGGGCCTTGTGGGATCTGGAAGGAAGAGCGCTCTTATTCTTCTTCTTATAAAAACAGTAAGTAAGTAATTGAGAAAAAAGAAGAGACACTTGAAGAGCAATGAGCAGGACCCAAAATAAGTTCTGGACAGGGGCGGAAAAGATAGAGAACGTGAGGGAATGAACTAAAGGAAAGGGTGGAGTAGAAGAGAGGGATGTCCTGAAGTCAGAAGAGGAAGGAGAATCAGCAAGGTGTAGTAATGAACTGTGAAGGGAGAAACTGGTGATGAAAAAAAAAAAGACAGCTCTGTTTTCAGGCAGAGGAAAGTAGGGGCGAGAGAAACCTCAGCCTTACAGCACCATGCGAAAGAGCGCTTGATTGCGGCTGGGAGAAAAAGCCTGGTGTGTCCAGGAGAGCGAGGCAAATCCGGTCATTTAGAGACAAAGTACACGTTGTCTACCGACGATCCAGTCATAGACAAAAAGGCTCTGCTTTCCTCTGCCTGAACGTCCTCGCACTTCATCGAAACATCGCAGAGGGAGAAGTCAGAGGCTTTTAGTCGAGTCTCAGTTCATAGCAGTTTGGCAAAACAGGTTGGGAAATTAGCAGAAAGAGCAACCAATCGACAGGAAGCAAAAACCTCCCCTATGTCTGGCGAACCTGAGAAAATGCTAGAACTAACGCTAGAACCAACTTTTCGTCCGTGTCTCTTAAGGACAAATTTCAACTATTCACGAGATTATTCACGCCGACCTTGTTCGACATTATCCGGACCTGCCTGAAACGTTTCGGATGTCCTAACTCTGGATGGAGTTCCCATCTACTCCAATTCCAGACTGCTTCTATCGCCAAACAGACTTCATATAAATCAATATTGAACATTTTCACACTATCAGTTGTTGCCCAGATGAGGACGGGTTCCCTTCTGAGTCTGGTTCCTCTCAAGGTTTCTTCCTCATATCAACTCAGGGAGTTTTTCCTCAACACCGGCTTACTCAGTTGGGGAAAATTCTCACTTTTAATATCTGTATGCCGTGTTGATATTTCTGTAAAGCTGCTTTGAGACAATGTCTATTGTAAAAAGTGCAATACCAATAAAATTTAACTGACTTGAATTGGACTTTCCCCTCATTTACGTTTGGATAACAGCAACTTTACCCCCAAATGAATGAATATCTAGAAGTTAATATTAGTATTAGTGTGGTTAGAGGTTGACAAGAGCGAAAGGCAAGAAGATTAGAAAGGATGAGAAAACGGGACTTTTCCCTCAGAGGACAGGGACCAGCCGAGAGTTAAGATGAAAAAGGACAAGAACGGGAAGCGAAGTTCAGATTCCAGCAGGAATTTTGGAACGTTGTAGCCGGGACATACCATCCTCGTTGGTTCGGATGCGTACAGGTGCGCTCTCAGGCCCGGGCCCCACGTCGGTGTGAGCCCTCACTCGCACCACGTACTCCGTCCACTTCCCCAACCCCTCTAGTACAACACCGGTGGCGTCCGCTCCAATATCCGTCACCTCGTGCCGCTCGGTCTCCTCGCCGCTCACCGCCTGGTAGCTCACTGTGTAGCGAACGATTGCGCCGTGCCTGCTGGCAGCAGGAGGCGGCACCCAACTCACCTTAATGCTAGTGGAGCTCAGACTGAGCACCTGAACGTCCTGAGGTGGAGCTGAGGGGGCTGGCAAGGCAATGGAATGGGAGTCAGGCAAAATTAAAACAAACCCAAGGTCAAATCAGGAAGAAGGTCAACACTTCTATGCTCGGACTCTAGCCAGATTCTTATCGGTTAGGGTTCGGATCAAGCGAGCCAAAAGGTTGTGGGTTCAAACCTCAGGACTGACGCGGACTTGGAAGGCTTGAGGAAATTTAGATCTATGCTTGAATTGGACACTGGCATTAGATGCCAAGCATCAGACAAATTATATAAAATTATTGTAAAGATTCTTATTCATGAATATTCTCCAGTCTGGTTTATGAAAAAATAAAAAAATTCCCCAGTTTTTTGGTGAATCCCAGGTGAGTTGGATTATAAATCGATGCTAAGTGTAATTACAGTGTAATTGTAGCTGTACAATATCTTTTCTTGGTAATTTACCAACAGATCATTGGGTTTCCATGGCCACAATGCACTTCCCATCGTCCGAACACAAGACGTGAAAGCTCGCCAAATCGATCCTTTATTCAACTCTAGCTTAGGCTTAGTATACGGGTTTCTCAGTTGCCTGGGAACGATCGTTCCCGTGACTTTAACCACTTGAACTACAAGAGGAATTGGCTGAAAAAGTAAAAATATAATTAACTGCCATGCCCGTTAAGTGAGACGTCTTCGTTTCTGATGTCAAATTACAAACCTAATCTGATTTTATGCCTGGGGCACAAAGTTTTTAATTTTGCATCTTCTTCAGGCCTCGTTTCACTGAACGCGAATATTCAGATGTCTTTAAGGAGTACAAATGGGGCTTAATGAGGAAAAGGGTCGCAGTGTAAAGGACAGCATGGTGAGACTGATATCATGAGACAGTGATCTGTCAATGGTTGGCCTACTTTGTGTGTGCGTGTGTGTGTGTGTGCGTGTGTGTGTGTGTGTGTGTGTGTGTGTGTTGCTGCTTGCATGTTTGAATGCCGGCTCTTTGGCTCGAAGACAACGTCTTTCTGCGTTTGTCAGGCTTCCAAGTATCAAATCACGTGACCGCTTAGAGAAGGGATGTGTGTGTGTGAGTGTGTGTGTGGGCTGGCAGGGTATCTCCATTCCTTTTAGGCAAACCCAATGAAAGGTCAAATTTAATTAAAATCAGTGTCAAACGATGCACAGGTGTATCTGGCTACACTTCCACAGCCCAGAAGTGTGAAACAAACAAAAGAATGCACACACAACAACAACAAATAATAATAATAATAATAATAATAATAATAATAATAATAATAATAATAAAAAACATAAATCACTGAATGAACATTAGTGCTGAACATCAACAAATCTGTCATTTATGAGTTAAAAAGAACAGAAGGAATATGTTCGCTGCATTTCTTTAAATAAATACAACATAAGACACAGAAAATAGTAAATAATGGAGAAAAAGATGAAGAAGAGAATAATAATAAAAAAAAAAAACAGGGAATGGAAGGCTTTTGTTAACAACCAGAACCTGGCAAGACAGGATCGCCACTATCAGGGTTGCCAAATTGGGTGTATTTCCTTCTTAGCAGTATTAACAGTATCAAATAAGAATTCTGGTTTCTGATTGGTAAAAAGGTCTCGATTAAATTTCGTTGCTATAGTAATGGCTCATTCACAGAGACTTGCATGGCGTATGCAGTGCATAATCACTGATCTGGATAAAATTTCTTTAAGATGTTTATTACGCAAAGGATTTACGTAAGGAGTCTCCAGTGTCAGCGGCTTTGTAACCGTGTTGAGGTGAAGCTGCGAGTATTTTATTCCTTCAGTTAAACCACTGATTGTGATTGAAAACATGGAACAATCTGGCAACCTGTTCACCATTCAGGGGTTTGTATTTATTTATCAACACAGAGAGAAATCTGTAACTCAATCTATTATAAATCTGTTCATATAATCTACTAATATAATATAATATATAATGTGCTTATGCTAAACAGCCCCTCCCCCCAATAAATTTTAAACAACATTAATCGTAAATGTCAAAATAATATAACAGAACGTCCTGTTCTTCAATATTAAACATAGATGTAAAGATTTTAAAGCCGTAACATTGTCGTAATTTCAAGAAACGTTCTCATTACTTTGTATGCAATTGTATTACCTTCCCTTCGGTAGTGCTACTGCTCATTTGCGCACAATCCCCTTCCCGAAGTGAATTTCTGGCTTTTTCAAAAATCACACTGCAAACGCTAAACTAATCTATTTGCATAGACTCCGGCCAAAGGGATTCCCTCACTCAGGAAAACAGGACAATTAACGGAATAGACAGGAGAGGAAAGGGATGGAGAGAAAATCTACAACTGTCCCTGAGCAGCAGTGTGATTTCTTTCTTTCTACATTTTTTTCTAGGTTAGCGCTGATATTACAGGAGGAAAGAGAGGAGCACTCACTGGACTGAGCGGTCCTGACTTCGATGGGCTTAGTGAAGACCCCTAGGCCCATTTCGGAGCGGGCGGCGAGGGAGAACTTATACAGAGTGTCTGGCTTCAGGCCTTCCACGGCATACGACCCAGCCGGGATGAAGGTGACACGAATCTGCAAAAAGAACACGAAACACTTTTTTATTTTCACCTTTATTCACTTTCCAAAGACATCCGTGTCTCGCAATCTCAGACCAGGCAGTAAGTGTGGAATCTCAGAGAAGACTCACAAAACCCTGGTGAAATATAAAAGCCTCAATGTTAAAATTGGTCTAGTATTATGCTAATCATGCTAGCATTAGGAAGGAGTTTTCACTGTACTGCCATTAATTTTATTTTGAAAAAAAACCCCACAACATTAAATGCCATATAAATATTCATTTTAAATAAACATTTGAACAAACATCTGATTTTCACTTTTTTAAACTTTAAAAAATGTGTCTTTTTTTTAATTCAACTTCTCAAAAAGACAATACGCACAGTTTTGAAGCTTTATTCTTTCTTTTATCTATTTTTTTAATAAACAAGGGATGAAAATCTCATTAAACATGTCAGGCGAGGGTTATTGCATCACAAAATATAACAGCCAATCAGGTTCGAGTATGCAAATACAAACCATTTTATAAAAACATTTTTTTTTTATAAAGCCAACAGTTTACTCGTAAAGTTGTGGACGTTGCCAATTGACATCTTCAAAGCATGTAAATCTTTTAATGGCAGAAAAAGTGAGTTCACTAAGTCAGTCTTACTTAATTATAAAATATAACATCCAATCAGGTTCAAGTATGCAAATGTAATCCATGTAACATCAATTCACCTGGGACAGGGGTAAAGAACGCTACGAGTGAAGGCATTTTTAAATTAGCATATGAATAAAATGTAGATTATGTAATAAAAGTAAACAGGGGTAGGGACCGTGTGTTTTCGCATCATAAAATATAACAGCCAATCAGGATCACGTATGCAAATGAAGGCCAAGTACTGTAGCGCCAGTTTGCTCGGAAAATGGGGAAAGGGAGTGTAAAGGCGAGAAAGTTTTCTTTCTCCTAATTTGCATGTTCATTTAATCTGTATATATTGTAATGAAGTAACAATATATATAAGTACTGCATTAAAAATAAAAGCATATCAGGTTCATTTATGCAAATGCAAGCCATGCCAGATTACTGCAGGGGGGGGGGGGGGGGTTAGGGGGGGTTCTAATTTGCATACTCATGGAATCTGAATTTTGGAATACATATCTTAAGTTTAGAGTTCATCCTGGTACGCCGCCATACTGATATATCTTCACACTCCTATAGTCCACAGCCACATTTTTACCGGAACAGGGAACGATCAGAGCGTTCAAAAGGCATCTGCTCTCAACATGGGCCGATTTTACCCACGTCTCCTCCACATGGCGTGTTTTTTTTTGCCAAGACTTGAATCTGTGGATCCGTTGTCAGTGGGAATTGATTAGAATGTCCTGTTTTTGTTTTGCCTTTAAAAAAAAATAAATAAAAAAGGCAAACAATTTACAGAACTCATCCTCTCAAAAAGATTCACAGGCGTTTTCCCCCGGGGCCACATTGCAGAAATGTCAATTTGGACCGTCTTTGATTTTCAGTCATGGCCCTGAATCATACGCTTGAATAACTGCATGGAGCCCAATAACAGAGACACAGAAAAAGAAAACAAAAAAAAGGAAAAAGGCCAAATCTGGCAACTCTGCCGTACCTTATTGTCTGAGCCGTCCTCCCAGTAATGCAGCTCGTACAAAGTGATTGGCTCTTGAACAGGCCAAAGCCACTTCAGAATAATCCTGGTGTCGGGTTCGGCTTCGGCCTCGAACCCGGAAGGCTGTGCCGGGACTGAAAAGTGAACAGGAAAGAAAGGACGTTAGCAAAGAAATCAGTAAACATTAATAAACCCGATTCAAAATCTTTTATTTTGGACACCTCACGCCAAACTCGGCTCATCACCCACGGTCCAACAGCTTCTCTAGCTTTAGTGCTTGAGTGACAAATTCTAGCTAACAAATCATGGAAGCCACCTAAAATCCAGCTTTTATCCCCCAAACCCCTGTCCAGTTCTAGAAACACGAACAGAATTTCTCCACAAAGCCTGCAACACAAGTCCCCTAGCCACCCCCCCATTTAGATTCAAAATTGTAGCGGAAAGCAGGAATTGACGTCAGACAACGATATATTCTCACTTCGAACTTAAACATGTCTAACGTGACTATCACCGCTAGTCAAAATGTTTTTTAGAAACGAGATTGCGTAGCTTATGATGTTCTTTGAAGTAACTATAAAAAGATTTAGGAATGGCACAAGTGATTTTAATTGAGACAGATTCCATTTTTCACTACTTGGCCCTCGTAGAAACAAACAAACCCACCCATTAAATACGTCTCGCCCGAATCGTCATCTGAACTTATTTGCACTCTTCCGCAATTGCACTTTTTCCATGATGTGTTTTTCATCCTATATCTGTCTCTCACTTTGGTAAACATGTATATTTATTCAATCCGCAGCATAGACAAATCTTGGTCATGTCACGGCAGAATGAATCATTTCAGCGAGCTTTGAACTTTGTACGCCGCACACACACACACACACACACCAAAATTAGTCCCAGATCATCACTGTGTTTATTCCTGTTTCTGTGTCTATAAAAAGCTACTTTTCTCAGAGCTGCGACAAAGAGAAAATGACAAACAAAAAGGTTTTATAAAATCTGAAGGACTTCATTGAGGTTCAGCAGGTGCAACATTTACTATACAAAAAGCTTAAAATACACAAAATGTTATTGTTTTGACTGGCACAAGCTTAGCTGGGTCCCCCCTATTTAAGATATCAGAAATGTCCACCAAAGAGTCAATAAACAAGGCAAGGCATGGTTGGATGGCGTTTGAAGTTCTTCAGTTTTGCTATTAAAACAATTTTATTTGTTTTAAAGGCGGTATCGCCTAAAGCTTAAATGCGGAGCTTGTACATTAGCAGCTATTTGAATGATTGTATCGTATTTTGCTGTCAGATGATTGGCATAATGGCTGATCGACTGTACAAAAAGTAAGAAGAACATACCTCCTTGCTGCGTTTTGACCTGCAAGACCTCCGATGGAGGTCCGTCTCCTACGGAAGTGAAGCCCAGGACGCGGAGACTATATGTGACGTTGGTGGTTAATCCAGAGATTGTGGTCAGTCGGCTGTCGTCAGTGTTGTGCTTCAGCCAGGCGCTGAGCTGCAGCTCCGGATCGATCGTATAATAGATGCGATATCCACGGATCTGCCCATTGGGTTCCTCTGGAGGTTCCCACTGCACCAACATGGTGCTAGAGCTCAGCATGCGCGCCTGCACGTGCAGCGGAGGAGACGAAGGAGCCTGTTCGCTGGTGCGGGTCTCCACGGCGTCGCTCGGTGGACCGCGACCGATGTTGTTCACTGCCATGACGCGGAATTCGTACTCCGAGTATGGGCTCAACCCGCCGATGCTGTAGCGTGTCGTGGCAACGCCGTCCACTTCCTGGTAGCTGCTGTCGGAGGCTTTGGAGCGATACTGGATCATGTAATAGGCGACGGGTTCCGGGTTCCCTGAGTCCCACGTCAGGGTGACGCTGGTGGCCGTCGTTTCAGTTACAATCAGAGATGTGGGGGGTTTGGGGAGAGCTGAGGAGATGGAGAGCAAATGAAGATTTCAGAAACTTCAGAAAACAAAGGTAACCCTTTGGTAACCAATGTGTTGCCCTTGTTCCTTAGAATTGCCAACTAGTTCACTATAAAGGTCATGTTCAGCTCCAAAGACAATCTCCTGATGCTAATGACAACGACAGCCCGTTCTTTTAATGCTAAACGCTAATGTGTTAAAAAACCTTGCGTTAAAGTAACCATGCGGATGACGTAACGGTGCTGTCGTAAATAATGGCTAACGCGTATTATCATCACACGACGACTGTCACTTTATATTCCTTGCAGTGATACCTTGCTTAGCCACTGAAGCCCATTCTGAATCAATTTTATAGAGTGTCAGAGATAGAACCATCACAAAGCACGAAAGAAATACAGTCGAGCTCGACTGGAACGCTGTGTGATTGTGAGAGAGAGAGAGAGTACAAGTATAAAGGGCAGGCGAGCAAGTCAGGGACACGGATCCTCGTGTCATTTAGACTTGTGACCAGCTTGTAGATAAACGTCCACGACACTCTCTGAGCCCTTATCGATTGTCAAAGCACAAAGTGAGATCGATAGAGTTAGTGGTTGCTAACGCAAGTCCTGGTGCCTAGTGGGACCAAAACACACTCGAAGCCTGGTTTGTACATTTGCTGTGGGCAAATACAAGCTCTGAATCATAGAAAGGGCAAAGAACTGAAGCCTGTTTATGTCTCCGGTCAGCTTTCCCAAGTCCGTAAAGCTCATTAAATGGTAGAGAATCGGACGGCGTACCCGACAGGACTTTTTAAATAACGCTCACACCGGACTCTTTAGTTTCCTTATCCGGGAGGAGCCACAATCAGGGCCTTGTTCTGTTTGATTCTGAGCTGACACTGGTTTTAGTGGATTTAGGCAAGATTAAAAGTGCAGGTTATCATTGTTTAGGTCTTATTATTTTATTACAAGTAGAGTTCACCTCACTGGCGGCAGAAGGCTTTTAAAAATATCGAACTGCTCCTTTAGAAGAATAAGCAGTGAGCCGAAATCTGTGCTGAGGTATGCTACCTCGATTTAATCAGACATTTCTCTTCTTGTTCAGCCTCGAATTCATAATACCAATGTGCAAGGAATGAACCAATAATGGAAGCTAATTCCCCCCTCCCCTTCATTCCTTCTGACCGTGTTTTTCGTCGGCAGGTCCAGTACCGTGGACTGTTGCGAGGCTCCGGTCTCTCTCTCTCTATAGAATGGCGTCTTGTGGTAAACAGTTTCTTTCTCTCAATTCTCTTTTGAAAGGTTTAATGTTTGAAGTGAATATACCATCAGAGAAAAGACCTATTATATGTGCATCCAGGCAACATAACTACCAACGTTACCATGGAACAGGAACGGCTGGCGGCTCCTTTACTTCTTGGTCAAACTGAAGGCCAGAGAGGAGTCAAAATAAATAAATAAATAAATCTTAACTTTACCTTTGACTGTAACTTGTGCCGTGGCTTCGATCATCCCCAGAGAAGACATGGCCACGCAGGTGTAGTTAGCTGACTTGCGGATGTTGGTAAGCTCCAGAACGTTGCGCCCTATGGGCATTTCATCTTCTTTGGTGAGCTCTACTTCTCCAGTCATCCACTTGACGTATGGCATCGGGGCACCGACGGCAACGCAGGTAAGATTGGTGCTTCCCCCTGGCATCACCTCCTGATCACTGGGCGGGATGGAGAAACGGGGTGGCACCCTCCGTACTGGAATGCATAATGAAAAGAATAAAGTGAGATGTTTGGATATGTAGCGGAGGCGAGACGCGAGAGCAGACACCGTATCACTTCAGTCACCCGAGTAATTCTGTGGTAGACCCTTAGCTTGTGTATCTAACTGGCTAAAGGTTAGATTCTTCATAAAACTTTAACGAACAGTACTACTACCGCCGTCACTCAAATCACGCATCAGGACCAGATAGCCCTGTTTAGCTCTGTGTGATATTTAGTTAGCTTACTAACTCGACCATAATAGGTAGCCATGTTGGGTTGAGTCTTTTGTATAGCACCTCGGAATACAATCAGAGACTCTTCAGAGAGATAATGAAGATTAGCGGAAAAGACGGAAGTACCGTTCAGGTAGATCGGATTAAGCAATATATCTCGCTAATGTTTAACTTGATTGAATGCGTTGTGTCCCCCCGACTCCTTTTTCTGACTAATTTAATCCGCAGACTTTTTGAGGCCTTTTCCGATTACAGGGTGTCGATGGCGTGAGATCGTCGGCGTATGCTGCCGTATCTGGATTACAGCGCTGGGAGAAAAGCCTGTAGGACACGCATTGTTCATCGAGGCCTTTTTTTCCCCCCTTCTCTTTGTGCAGCTCTGATATGCAGATAACCTGACATTATAAAGAGGTTCCCATGGAGATGAAAAAAAGGGGCCTGTTGACGTTGTGAGCAGACCGAAGAGAATGAGAGAGCGGGAGAGAGAAAGAATAGACTATCGGCATGAAGGCTGATCTGAATACTTTAAGGAAGGAGAGATGGCCTGGGATAAACACTTTCAGCATGAAGGGGAAATCAAGGACGAATAAAGAATCTCACAAGGGAGACGAAGGTTAAAAAACAGCCCCTTAAAATACAACACAAAGTCCTATTGTGCTTCTGTTCATTCATTTCTCTCTATTCGGCGTGCGTCGAGATTACCATCTTGTCCCTTTTGTTCCGAAAGTAGCCTTCGCTTAATTATTTTCTTTAAAGGGAACCGAACCTGAGTGAGCGCTGAATGGACACAGCAGAACTGAATGGACTTTGTCACGTTAACGCACCTCTCTCGAGGTCTCCACGGAGAAACGCCGTAGACTCGAATTGCTTTTCGCAGCAGACCCCATGAAAATGGATTTTCAAATATTTCTTAATTTGGCCAGACAGTCACGACAGTCACGCTTGTTATCCAACCCGCCCCCGGGTCATTATGCACCCGCCTCGAGGGAAAAAAGGCCAAGTCTTGATGTCTTGAGGTTCTCGCCAGTACTTTGTTTCAATTAGACATGGGGCAGGATTTGAAAATCCGACAAAAAAAAAAAAATATGGTTACAAATGTATCTCAAAGACAAATGGAAAATGGAACGAAGGTGAAACTGGGCATTAACCCGAGATATGATTCAGGTCGTCAGCGTGGCTGGGAGAATGGAGTCTTAATAAAAAAATAAATAAATAAAAGAAGCAGTGGCACACGTTCTTTTTAATTAACCACGCTGAATGTCAATGCGTTTATGTATTACAGCTTAATGACAGTGTGGATATGGGTGTTTGCATGTGAGCGAGAGGAGGAGAGGAAAACGAGCTAACGCTGTTAGCCAGCGTCGACTGCAGAAGGGAAGAAGCAGGGCGTGCAATCTAAAGAACGAAACACAGGACACTAGACGCTGTCCAAGTCAAGCAAAACTACATCGACGGGTCTTAGCATGCAGTTACAAATCTTCTGCTGACGTGCAGTGGGTAACGATGTGTAACTAGCATGTGCAAAGAAAGACACAGATGAGGCTTCAGAGTCAAATATGAGCTTGTGAAAGATACCCTGTTCGATTTGCATCACCTATAAACCGTGCTATATGACTATATTTCATATTAACTTTAGCAATAATGTTAACAACGGAACTTCCTGGTTTCCCAGCAGAACATTACGCAGAGCAACACACTGCCTCCGCCAGCTTGGCTTCTTCCCATAGTGCATCCTGGTGTCGTCTCGTCCCTAAGGAAGGGACACACGCACACACCTGTCCACATGATGTAAATGAAAACATGATTCATCAGACCAGGCCACCTTCTTCCATCGCTCCATGTACCAGTTCTGATGCCCATTGTAGGAGCTTTCGGTGGTGGACAGGGGATCAGCATGGGCACTTTGACCCGTCTGCAGATACGCAGAACGCATACGCAACAAGCTGTGATGCTCAGCGTAATATCAGAACCAGCATAAACTTTTTCAGCAGTTTGACGGTAGCTCTTCTGTGGGATCGGACCAGACGGGTTCGCCTTCACTACTCACACGTATGAATGCGCATTTCTCACCGGTTCTCCTTCCTTGGAGCACTTTTCGTAGGTAATAAACACTGCATACCAGGAACACTCCACAAGTGTTAACGTCGACTCTTTTTTTTGTTACCAAATGCGAAATATGACTGTGTCCTCGTTATAGAGTTCTACACTCTTCCCTTCGCTTCTGCCTGTTCCAACAAACAAAAGAAAGAAAACTAGAGCAGGCAAAAAAAAAGAAGAAATAGCAAAAATAGCACATAGACAGGAGCAGGTTGGGGTTCATGCGGTTTCTCGGAGGAAAATAGAGAAAATATTTAGACGAACTGGCAAATCGGAAAGAAAGAATTACAGATTGATACGAGGGGCTTCAGTTCCATGAGAAAGGAAAGGGTTAAGAGTGAAAGAGACAAACCTTCACGCTGGTCTGTGTTTATGAGGAGATGGTGAAGTGGAAATGGAGACAACAACAACAACAAAAGAGAGAGAGAGAGAGTAAGAGACATTTGTGTGAACAGACAGTGATCAATGCAGTGGAGACAGACGGCCACGCCCAAAGGTCTGAGTGCATTAACAACAATACACAACTTTTACTTCCTGTTTGAGGAATCGGAATTCCTCTCTCATCCACACATCATCTATCTCCTGAAGAGCTGATACCACACCTTCACATTTCTCCCTCAGTCACAGCATATACCACTCTTTCTTCCATCTTTCTTCCTTTCCATTTCCCCCTTTTTCTTGCTTCTTTTTCATTCTTTCTTTTCTTCCTTCCGTTTTTTTCATTGTCACCCTTCTTCCAAACTTTCTGTCTTTTCATTTTTTCATCCTTCTAGCTTCTTTTCCATTATCTTTCTTCTGTTATTTCAGTTTGTCAGTTTATTGGCTAGTCTTTCTTTCTCTTGCAATTTCCCTTTTCTTCTTTCCCCAATCCGTCTCTTTCCTTTTTCTAGCTTCTTTTCCATTCTTTACGTTTCTTTCGTATTTCTTCATTTTCCATTCTTCCTTCCTTTCTTTCTATAATTTTCTCACTTCTTTTCCAGTATTAAATTTTTCTTCTGTTAGTACAGTTTATTGTCTAGTGCTTAGTCTTTTCTTCCTCAGCCTTTTAGTCTAGTTCTGTCTTTTCCATTTTCCCTTACTTTTCTTTCCCCATCTTTTAATTGTCACTTTCTTCTCATCGCTTCTTTCTTCCTTATCAGTCTTCTGTCTAGTCTTGCTAGTCCAATTTCTAGCTATCTATCTTTCCATTTTTCTTGCTTCTTTTCCATTACTGATTTTTTCTTATTTCATTTTTTTGTCTACTATTTCTCCCTTTTTCCATTTCACCCTTTCTTCTCCATTCGATCCTTTTCTTTCATTGTTCCAATTTATTTTTTACCGTTCCATTTTTCCTTGTATCTCTTCCACTTTTTCATTCTGCAATTTAAATTCTTTCTTTCTTTCTTTCTTTCTTTCTTTCTTTCTTTCTTTCTTTCTCTTTCTTTCTTTCACCTCTAAGTGATCATTTTGGTCTCCCTGGAACTCTAACAATGCCGTGTCTTTACTCCATACTCTTCTATATGTAATAATAATATTAATACAGAACAGTAAATTAGATGTTAAATGAAAGTCTGTTGGACTCAGATTTCTGGACCTGACTGTACACGTACACTGCATGTATATAAACATCACACACACACTCACACACACACACACACACACACACACACACACACACGGTCAGTTATTATTATTGCTAATAAGACATTCGATTATGTAGAGAAAATGTTACACATGACAAACAGATACAGACAGGCCAGTAGAGACAATTATAATGATGTAATAGTGATGTTATAATGGTGTGTGTGTATGTGTGTGTGAGACTAACCTTCTCGTGGCTCTGAGAGGTGAGTTTATGAGGAGATGAACAGATGGAGGTTAAATTGAAAGATGAAGGCAAAAGTGAGAAACACAGAGTGAGAGAGAATGTGTGAATCGACAAATACAATGGAAACATCACACACACGCACACACACAAACACCGTCACCAAACCGGGAGCCGAAGTTGGGAGAGATGACTCCGTGTGTTTACAAAGAAACGGCGATGGTGTAGAGGATGTTTTGTAAATAAAGTTATATTTACACCCTGTATAAGTGCGCGTGTTTATTTATAACTGAATCTATAACCGTATATAAGCAGACTGTATAAATATATATACATATATATATATATATATATATATATATATATATATATAAAACATTTATCCATCAATCATTACACACCTCCCTCATCGCTCAGGAGGCCACGCCTTTGTATTAAACACACCACTTTAGCGAATGTTCTCTCTCTCTCTCTCTCTCTCTCTCTCTCTCTCTCTCTCTCTCACACACCACACACACACACACACACCGAGCACTGTATTTAACCGTGTGTTTACACACAGCTTAGCTACACAAAGGCCACACTGACAGAGTAACAGATGACAGATAATGACAGCTCTGAAAGAGAGAGTTTGTGTGAGTCAGGACACACACACACACACACACACACATACATACACAGTGCAATAAACACTTAAAGTGCAAAGACACACAAACAAGCGATGATGGAATAATAAAAAAAAAATACAGAGAGCAACCCCTGTTTCAGTGTGTGTGTATGTGTTAGATTTCTGTTGGTTTACTTCTATTACTTTTTGTAAGGCATCATCAAGCTTTACAGAGAGAGTGGTGTTGGTGGAGGTGTTTACAGAGAGAGTGGTGGAGGTGATGTTTACAGAGAGAGTAGTGGAAGTGGTGGTGTTTACAGAGAGAGTGGTGGAGGTGGTGTTTACAGAGAGAGTGGTGGAGGTGCTGTTTACAGAGAGAGTGGAGGTGGTGTTTACAGAGAGAGTGGTGGAGGTGGTGTTTACAGAGAGAGTGGTGGTGGTGGAGGTGTTTACAGATAGAGTGGTGGAGGTGATGTTTACAGAGAGAGTGGTGGAGGTGGTGGTGTTTACAGAGAGAGTGGTGGAGGTGGAGGTGTTTACAGAGAGAGTGAGTGGTGGAGGTGCTGTTTACAGAGAGAGTTGTGGAGGTGGTGTTTACAGAGAGAGCGGTGGAGGTGGTGTTTACAGAGAGAGTGGTGGAGGTGGTGTTTACAGAGAGAGTGGTGGTGGTGGAGGTAATTACAGAGAGAGTGGTGGAGGTGGTCTTTACAGAGTGAGTGGTGGAGGTGGTGTTTACAGAGAGAGTGGTGGAGGTGTTTACAGAGAGAGTGGTGGAGGTGGTGTTTACAAAGAGAGTGGTGGAGGTGGTTACAGAGAGAGTGGTGGTGGTGGTGTTTTCAGAGAGAGTGGTGGAGGTGTTTTCAGAGAGAGTGGTGGTGGTGGAGGTAATTACAGAGAGAGTGGTGGAGGTGGTGTTTACAGAGAGAGTGGTGGAGGTGGTGTTTTCAGAGAGAGTGGTGTAGGTGTTTACTGAGAGAGTGGTGGTGGTGGAGGTGTTTACAGAGAGAGTGGTGGTGGTGGAGGTGTTTACAGAGAGAGTGGTGGAGGTGGAGATGTTTACAGAGAGAGTGGTGGAGGTGTTTACAGAGAGGTGGAGGTGGTGTTTACAAAGAGAGTGGTGGAGGTGGTGTTTACAAAGAGAGTGGTGGAGGTGGTGTTTACAGAGAGAGTGGTGGTGGTGGAGGTGTTTACAGAGAGAGTGGTGGAGGTGGTGTTTACAAAGAGAGTGGTGGAGGTGGTGTTTACAAAGAGAATGGTCGAGGTGGTGTTTACAAAGAGAGTGGTGGAGGTGGTGTTTACAAAGAGAGTGGTGGAGGTGGTGTTTACAAAGAGAGTGTTGGAGGTGTTTACAAAGAGAGTGGTGGAGGTGGAGGTGTTTACAGAGAGAGTGGTGGAGGTGGTGTTTACAAAGAGAGTGGTGGAGGTGGTGTTTACAGAGAGAGTGGTGGAGGTGGTGTTTACAGAGAGAGTGGTGGTGGTGGAGGTGTTTACAGAGAGAGTGGTGGAGGTGGTGTTTACAAAGAGAGTGGTGGAGGTGGTGTTTACAAAGAGAGTGGTGGTGAAGGTGTTTACAAAGAGAGTGGTGGAGGTGGTGTTTACAGAGAGAGTCATAGTGGTGGTGGTGTTTTCAGAGAGAGTGGTGGAGGTGGTGTTTACAGAGAGAGTGCAGGTGGTGGAGGTGTTTACAGAGAGAGTGGTGGTGGTGGTGTTTACAGAGAGAGTGGAGGAGGTGCTGTTTACAGAGAGAGTGGTGGTGGTGGTGGTGTTTACAGAGAGAGTGGTGGAGGTGGTGTTTACAGAGAGAGTGGTGTAGGTGGCATTTACAGAGAGAGTGGTGGAGGTGGTGTTTACAGAGAGAGTGGTGGTGGTGTTTACAGAGAGAGTGGTGGTGGTGTTTACAGAGAGAGTGGTGGAGGTGGTGTTTACAAAGAGAGTGGTGGAGGTGGTGTTTACAAAGAGAGTGGTGGAGGTGGTGTTTACAAAGAGAGTGGTGGAGGTGGTGTTTACAAAGAGAGTGGTGGAGGTGGTGTTTACAGAGAGAGTGGAGGTGTTTACAAAGAGAGAGTGATGCTTGTGGAGGTGTTTACAGAGAGAGTCGTAGTGGTGGTGGTGTTTTCAGAGAGAGTGGTGGTAGTGTTTACAGAGAGAGGTTCGCGTGAGAACCCGAGGGCAGGAGGAGGTGTGGCGTCACTCATTCAGCACTGATATTACCTATATGGAAAAGAGCTCGGAGGAGCCACACCCACAACACCACGGCTTTCAGTGTCACGCTTAATTAACATAAACACTCTCTCTCTCTCTCTCTCTCTCTCTCATTATTATTACACTGATAAACCATGGCCTTTATGCCACAGGTGGCTCTGTTTACTCTATGTGGCGTATTCACTCTGACACAACACTTCCGTGTCACGCCCAGGCATGAAGGAGAGAAAGAGTGAGTGTGTGTCTGTGCGTGCGTTCATGTTTGCTTGCGTGCGTGCGTGTGTGTGTGTGTGTCTGTGTGCGTGCGTGCGTATGTTTGTTATTTAAACAAGCCCCATGTTACGATAGCTAAAATGACAGTAAGGATTATTTTGTTAAAATCAATGATTTTGCATAAACACTGAATACACTGCAAAGAAGTGTAGCATGAAGAGAGGAAGAAAGAAGGAAAGAAAGAAATGGAAGGGTGAAACTTATAATATTAAGTTATATATATTATAAATATTTTAACGTTTTATATATATATATATATATATATATATATATACACAGTATATACACACACACTCTCTCTCTCTTT
>JAFFST010055744.1:203516-216163 GCA_022414735.1 Noturus placidus
CGTGTGGGAACGTAAGCCTTCAGCAGAGAGTTGAGGTAGGAGGGTGCTGTTCCAGACAAGGTCTTGTACGTGAGCATCAAGGCCTTGAATTTGACTTCACCCAAGACAGGAGCTTCTTAGCATAGGAGTGCGTTTCATTATTAGTCCTTTTATTGATTTATTTTCTGGGTGGCTACAGATCACATGCGCTCTTCTGTTTTCACTCCTGTTGTTAGTCGCTGTACGGAGTAGCTCCGAATTTGCATAAAGCTCAATTTTCTCAACTTCCAAAGTGGCTGGACACACCCATGCCTAGTCGTCAACGGTCGTTGGAAGTTGGCAGTTCTGTGTGTGTGTGTGTGTGTGTGTACCTTCAAAGTCTGCCACATAATATAAGCAAACGCATTTAAAAGGGATAAACTAGGTGGATTAAAAAACAACAACAATAGTAAATTGTGGTAAAAACAAATCCAGAATAATTTAGGAACCAGGGTGCGAAGAGCGCCAATAATAATCACGAATATTAGTACGTTATTGCAAAAATAACATCTAGTTCACGCGGACACGTTTCCTCCGGATCTGAAGTGAAGGTTGGGTGAGATTTGGAGGACTCGTGGGTGAATGATTAACAGAAGTGAGTGTGTGTTTTTCTCACAGAAAAACCTCCAGGTGCTTCACAAACCGAGACAGACAGATCACCTTTTACCTCGCGCTAAACACAACCTGCCAACATTAAATTGAAAACAACAACAAGAAAATTACACAAATAACGTTTCTTAAATAAATAAATAAATAAAGCTCTCTGGTTTTTACGGTGACGCTGACAGTCAAGACGATTTGATCAACAAACCTGTTTCACAGCACCTGCCTGTTCACGGGACTCAGACGGAGCTGAAACGACTTTAAAGCACTTAATGTTTTCAGAGAGAGAGGGGGGGGGGCTAAAGAAAATAAGGACCATCCGTCCCTGCACCTCAGAGACAGTGTTTAACCAGACAGCTGAGTAATTACAGTCCTTCACCAATCAGCTCTCAAATTACAAAGTCTACAGAACCTTCTTTTTTCCAACTACGGCTCAAAGAGAGAAGACACGAGGAGGAGGAAAAAAAAAAAGTCTTTCATTTTGTCCTGTCGTCTCTAATCAAGAAGCCCTGAAGCAGCGCTAGGAAACTTCCAAGCACCAGGAACGTCCTCCTCAAAAAAAAACAAAACATCAAAAATTATATTTAAAAAAAAAGAGACGAGATCACGGAGGGAGATAAGGATCAACTGGAAAAACAGGTTCCTCACGGCGAGCTCTCACCTCAGCTGAGAGCTAGGTACAGAAGGCACTTTATTTAAAGTTAAAGTGCTGGATGTGGGGGGGGGAGCAGGGATTTAAAGAGGTTAAAACAACCTAAATCAAGAAAAGAAAGAAAGAAAATAATTTTCAGTGAGTCGAAAAAGTGACAAGAGTTCCGAAAGTTCTCCGGAACGTGAAACGAAGTGAAACTTGACCAAGCAACAGGTGTAAAAAAAAAAAAAATCCCCCCAAAAAAAACTTTACTCACCCATGTCCTCAAACTGAAAGAAAGTACCGGAAAAATGGACAAAAATACCCAAAATTATAATCCTTTAATGTAATCCGGAGTCTCCTTTATAAAAGAATTCCTGAAAGGTCCACAGCGTCCACACGCTACACTCCTTTCACACTTTTACATCCAGGTAAGGAAATCCTCGCTTAAAATCCACAAAAATCTCCACACACACACACACACACACACACACACACACACACACACACAAAGCGAGGGAGGGAAACAAATTTAAAACTTCTTAATCCATTAAAAACTTGTGAGCTTTTCCTTTTTTTCTTCCTCGCTTTAATAAACGTTAGTTTAAAGAAACGTCTCCTCTGAGATCCGCTGCTTTTTCTTTTCTGAAAACAGTCCCTTCGGAGGACAAAGCTGCTTCACAATGTGGAGAGCGCCAGGGGACAGGAGTGAGAGGGGGCGGGTCTACATGTGATGTCACACAAGGTGAGAATCGCTACTGGGCCTGGGGAAAAAGGGGTGTAGACACAACAGCTCTCCTGAGCCACTGCACAGTAGGTGTTTTCTCTCTCTCTCTTTTTTTTTATTACTTACCTGTGGGAGAGTGTGTGGGTGGAGTGGGGTGGGGGTAGGGGGGTCACGTGACACTGCAGGAGCTTTTGCGAAGTTTAAACAGTAGTTGGCAAACATGGCACATTTAAAGTTATGACATTATAAAAATATAAACATTATTATATGTTTCTAATATAAACAATATTTTAAAATAAAATTACTAAAATGTTTAACAAGCAGTTTAATTTAAGCTTTGTAATATAGTGTTACTTTTAGTCATTTTTATCTTGTTGTACAAAAGGACAAAATTAATGACAAACATTTACAGAAACAAAACACAACAAAATACTGCATTATGACAAATTAACGAAACTGTAAACTACTGCTTTTTTTGTAAAAAAAAAAGTACAATTATTATTAACTCACATATTAAGAAAAAAAATTGACAAGTTTTCTAATAAGTTTTCCTAATACAAGTTTCCTATTTTTACAATCATTTGAACGTGAATTGTGTTGAGTAATTATTAATTTATAAAGTTAAATTAAATTATGGTAACATGAGATAGAAATGTGTGATGTAAACATATGATATAGACATGTAATGTGAATATGAGCTGCAGTCGTAAGATGTAAACACGCAATGTATACATGAGATGTAGTTGTGCAAAGTAAACATAAAATGTATACATAAGATGTAGAAATGCATCAAATTTTAAAGATGTAAATGTAAAATGAAAACATAAAACGTAAACATAAGATGTAACTGTAAAATGTAAACAAAAGATTAAAACCAAAAAACGTAAACATAAAATGTAAATGTAAAATGTAAACAGAAGAAGTAAACGTAAACATAAAACGTAAACATAAAAAATAAACGTAAGATGTAAACATAAAATGTAAACGTAAGATGTAAATGTAAAATGTAAACGTAAAATGTAAACGTAAAATGTAAAATGTAAATGAAAGATGTAAACGTAAAATGTGAATGTAAGATGTAAATGTAAAATGTAAACAGGGCGGCTGTGGCTCAGTCGGTAGAGCGGGTTGTCCACTAATCCACTAATTGTGGGGTTGGCGGTTCGAATCCCGGCCCGGGTGATCCCATGCCGAAGTGTCCTTGGGCAAGACACTGAACCCTAAGTTGCCCCCGATGGCAAGCTAGCACCTTGCATGGCAGCTCTGCTACCATTGGTGTGTGAGTGTGCTCTCATTTGTAAGTCGCTTTGGATAAAAGCGTCTGCTAAATGAATAAATGTAAATGTAAATGTAAACGTAAGATGTAAACATAAGATGTAAATGTAAAATGCAAACGTAAGATGTAAACGTAAAATGTAAACATGAGATGTCAATGTAAAATGTAAACATAAAACGTAAACATAAGACGTAATCGTAAAATGTAAACATAAGATGTAAATGTAAAATGTAAACATAAAATGTAAACATAGGATGTAAATGTAAAATGTAAACATAAAATGTAAACGTAAGATGCCAATGTAAAATGTAAACGTAAAATGTTAACGTACACGTAAGATGTAAATGTAAAATGTAAATGTAAAGGTAAAATGTAAATGTAAGATGTAAATGTAAAACGTAAACATAAGATGTAATTGTAAAACGTAAACATAAAATAAAAATGTAAGATGTAAACATTAAATGTAAATGTAAGCTGTAAATGTAAAATGTAAATGTAAAAGTAAGATGTAAACGTAAGATGTAAACATAAGATGTAAACGTAAAATGTAAACGTAAGATGTAAACATAAAACGTAAACATAAGATGTAATCGTAAAATGTAAACATAAGATGTAAACGTAAGATGTAAATGTAAAATGTAAACATAAAATGTAAACTTAGGATTTAAACAAAAGATTTAAACAAAAAATTAAACATAAAATGTAAACATAAGATGTCAATGTAAAATGTAAATGTAAACATAAACTTAAAATGTAAACGTAAGATGTAAACATAAAACGTAAACAAGATGTAATCGTAAAATGTAAACATAAGATGTAAACGTAAGATGTAAATGTGAAATGTAAACATAAAATGTAAACTTAGGATTTAAACAAAAGATGTCAATGTAAAACGTAAACATAAAATGTAAATGTAATATGCAAATGTTAAACGTAAACATAAAATGTAAAATGTAAATGTAAGATGTAAATGTAAAATGTAAACGTAAAATATAAACGTAAGATGTAAATGTAAACGTAAGATGTAAACATAAGATGTCAATGTAAAATGTAAACATAGGATGTAAATGTAAAATGTAAACATAAAATTTTAACATAAGATTTAAACAAAAGATTTAAACAAAAATTTAAACATAAAATGTAAACATAAGATGCCAATGTAAGATGTAAAATGTAAATGTAAAAGTAAGATGTAAATGTAAATTGTAAACGTAATATGTAAACATAAGATGTAAACATAAGATGTAAACGTAAAATGTAAACGTAAGATGTAAACATAAAACGTAAACATAAGATGTAATCGTAAAATGTAAACGTAAGATGTAAACGCAAGATGTAAATGAATGTAAACATAGGATGTAAATGTAAAATGTAAACATAAAATGTAAACGTAAGATTTAAACAAAAGAGTTAAACAAAAATTTAAACATAAAATGTAAACATAAGATGTCAATGTAAAACGTAAATGTAAACATAAAACGTAAACGTATGATGTAATCGTAAAATGTAAACATAAGATGTAAATGTAAAGCGTAAACAAAATGTAAACGTAATATGCAAATGTAAAATGTAAACATAAAATGTAAGATGTAAACGTAAAATGTAAACCTAAGATGTCAATGTAAAATGTAAACGTAAAATGTACACATAAAACGTAAATGTAAGATGTAATCGTAAAATGTAAACGTAAGATGTTAATGTAAAACGTAAACATAAAATGTAAAAGCAAGATGTAAACGTAAATTGTAAACGCAAGATGTAAACAAAATGTAACCGTAAGATTTAAACAAAAGATTTAAACAAAAATTTAAACGTAAGATGTAAACATAAGATGTAAGCGTAAAATGTAAACATAAAATGTAAACATAAAACGGAAACATAAAATGTAAATATTAAATGTAAAATTAAGATTCAAACGTAAGATCTAAACTTGCAATGTAAACATAAGATGTAAACATGCGATGTAAACATGAGATGTAACTCTGCGATGAAGTCATGTAATGTGAATGTGTGAGTGCTGCACTCACTGTCACTTAAATAAAGTCTCAGGATGGAGACATGGGACACAGAGAGAGCGTAACATCCCCACAGAGCCGAGACATGAACATTAGAGAAAGCTTTCTGGGGCAGAAACACACACACACACACACACACACACACACACACACACACAGTATCTCTCAATAAAAAAAACCTGCTCATATGTATAAAACCAAAATCTTCCAGACACGCCGAAGCTTTAGAGAGAGAATAAACAGCTAGACAGATACTGCAGATCGACAGACTGACAGAGAAAAAGACAGACAGATGAATATAGAAAAAAATAATAAAGCATTTGTTGACAATCAGGGAGAGAAAAGAAAGGAGAGAGATATATGGAGAGATGCAGAGACCAACTGACAATCTAACAAGCAGAGAGATAGACAGTTAGAAAGACAGACAGACAGATAGATGAATAAAAAATTACATGGGTTGTCAAACAGGTAGAGAGATGGATAAAGAGATAGGTGGCTACAGAGAAAGACAGGTGGTTGACATGATGGAGAGATGGAGAGACAGACAGCCTAGACAGCAGGACAGGCAGATAGACGGGTGGATAAAAAAGTGTCACATGTTGAGAAACAGAATCACAGAGAATGGCAGATAGGTAGCTGGATGAATGGATGGACTGATTGAGAGACAGAGAAAGAAAGTGATTGAGACAAGCAGACAGATGATGGGACAGAAAGACAGACAACAATATAGATAGTGAGTCAGAGACAGACTAAGAGACTGACAGACAGAGAGAGAGAACAGAAGAGAGAGACAGATGGAGAAACCAAAAGAGACAGACAGTCAGACGGACAGAGAGAGAGAGACAGACAGACAGATTCTACTGTATAATACAGTGAGTTAATAAATAATCTTATTAACTTAATTCATCAACTGTTAATGAGTAACGACACAGCTTTGACCTGTGAGGAGTGCAAACGGACAGGTGGACAGACAGGCATATAAGAAAAAAGACAGGTCTATATACAGACAGACAGACAGATGAGCAGTTAGACAGGTATGAAACAGACAAACAGACAGATGGATGAATTGGTAGAAAAGTAGCTATACAAGTGGACAGACAGAGAAATGGACAGGCAGGTATAGGGATGGACAGACAGACAGGCAGGCAGGCAGGCAGACATACAGACAGGTAAACATAAATACAGATGCACAAATAGAGAAACAAACAGGTAGGTATGCAGACAGACAGATGCTCAGGTATACAGACAGATGGAGAGGCAGGTAGGTACAGGAATAGATAGACAGATATAGAGATTCATATGGACAGGTAAACAGGTAGGTAAACAGACAGACTCACAGGCAGACAGACAGGTAGCTAAACAGACAGAATCAGACAGACAGGTAGGTAAACAGACAGAATCACAGTTAGACAAACAGATGCACAAACAGGCACATGGAGACATGACATGTGTACAGCTAGTAGGTGAACAGACAGACAGGTTGACAGAGACAGACAGGCAAGTGGAAAGGTGGGCACACAGACAGATAGGTATACAGACCGACAGACAGAAAGAGGAACAAACTGATGAATAATGATGTCTCCAGCAGTGAGTCAGTGAGACAGTGTATGACAAAGAGGAGTGTGAGAAACGGGTACACACACACAGACACACACACACACACACTCACCGATAAGAACACAGTAATCTGACCTTGGGTGTGTACGAGTATGTGTGTACTTGAGGTCACACGGTGGAGTGTGTGTGAGTGTGTGTGCGCCTGTACGCCTGTGTGTGTGTGTGTGTGTGTGTGTGTGTGTGTGTGTGTGTAAATATAAAGAGGTAGAACATGACAGCAAGAAAACAGCAATTTTCTTCTTCGTTTTAAAAATGAAAAGCACTCGGTTCCATGTAACGTTAATTCTGATGGGGGAGGTTGTGGGCCGGGGACGAAGGGCGTCAGAACATGCAAGAGAATATTTTCCCCCCCGTCAGAATCCCGGGGGTATTGGCAGAGCAGAAATGTACTTAAATCGAGCGATTAACAGGAGGAAATGAAGTGCTGCTTCAGTGCCACAATCATATCTGAAGAGGACGAGGAAAGAAAAACATCAACAACAACAATGCTGAGGTGGAGGAAGAGAGGGAGAAGGGGCACCAAAACTTATGCTCCCTGTGCGTGTGTGATGGATATTATATAAACTGATCTTATATCCACCCGTCATACCAGTCATCCATGAATCTATTTATCCATCCATCTCTCCATCATCCATCATCCATCTAACCATCATCCATACATCCATCTCTCCATCCATCCATCCATCTCACCATCCATCCATCTCACAATCATCCATCTCACAATCATCCATCTCTCCATCCATCCATCTCTCCATCATCCATCTCACCATCATCCATACATCCATCTCACCATCATCCATACATCCATCTCACCATTATCCATACATCCATCTCTCCATCCATCCATCCATCTCACCATCATCCATCTCACCATCATCCATACATCCATCTCTCCATCCATCCATCCATCCATCCATCCATCCATCCATCTCTCCATCCATCCATCTCACCATCATCCATCTCTCCATCCATCCATCTCTCCATCATCCATCTCTCCATCATCCATACATCCATTCACCCATCATCCATCTCACCATCATCCATACATCCATCTCTCCATCCATCGATCCCTCCATCATCCATACATCCATATCTCCATCATCCATACATCCATCTGTCTATCATCCGTCTCTAAATCATCCATACATCTGTCTCTCCATCCATCCAGTCAGCTAATTTACTATCCATCCATCAAACTATCCATCAGCCATCTAAACACCTAACCATCTATCCTATCTATGCATTCAAACAGCCATCCCCCCATATAGCAATCATTCACCCATCCACCCATCTTGCTTTCAGCCATCAGATAGATGGATAAGTAGACAGTTATATCAGTCATTTAATCATTCATCCACTCATCCATTAATTCCTTTAGCTATCAATCAGACATCTCAACCTCTATCCATCGATTGCTTTATCCATGCATCCATCCATCCATCAATCTTCTGTCCTGCTATCCATCATCCATCAAAGTCTCTGTAAATAACCATCAGCTGTCTTACCATTAAAACAGCCATCCATCCAGCTATTACCTTTCCATTCATATATCCCTTCAGCTATCCATAATCCATCTAATTTATCAATCAGCCATCAATCCATCAAACTATCTATCCACCCATCCATCCATCCAAGGCTGATTTGAGATAATCCAGGACATGAAAAAAACTCATGTTACTTTAACAGGGTTCTTGTTGAAATCTTCAAGAGTTCTCCCAGAGGGACCAACCGAAGAGCCCTGAAGAGTTCTAGATGGATTTTTTTTCCTAGTAGTGCACATTCTTCTTGGCCAGTTATGTTAGCCTTACTAAATAATTAGTGAGCTACCTAGCACTCACTTTAACACGTTTCTGAAACACAATGCCGTGAACGTATTCCCCGGCACGTAACCCCTGATTACGGCGTGTTCGGTCGGAGCTCTCTGACGACGGAATATTGGGAATATCGAGCAGAACGGTAGCTGATTGAAGCTCTCGCGGATTTGCATGTTGTTTGTAAGACTTTGCGAGACATTTGGATTGAAAAGGACCTTTAGGTATTCAGACGCATGGAACTCTACAGGAGCCGAAGCCGAGAGTCGAGCCAAAACACGCAGAGTGAAAAACAACACGCCCTGGTCCGATTTCAACACACAAAACAAGAAAGTTCACTAGGTATGATGGAAAACAGAAGATTTCACCCACAGCACAACAAAAACCTGTAAAACTGGACAGAGGTTTAAGTTAAACTCAAGTGTCCGGAACGGATTAGTGACAAAACGAGGTGACAAAAGCTCAGGAAACAGAGAGGAATTCGTATAGCTAAAGAACAATAGCTACTTTAACGATAAAAACACCAACACCATAAACTACATGAAGAGCTCCGTTACTTATCAGGATTTAACCATAAAAGGGCAAGTGAACTTCTGTAACAAATAAAAACAGGAAATCGCAATATAAGGGCTGGGCAAAACAAAAACATAATAGTAATATCATGATAACTGCTACAATACACTTTCTGAGGCTTCATAAACATCACGCAGCAAGATTTTCATATTTTTATATATAAAGCCGCTTTTCCACTGAAATTACCCGGAACAATTCGTCCCAGGAACTTTTTTACAATTGACCATTTGGTTCCTCCAGATCTTTGTTGTTTGCATTTCCCACCCCCGAAAATTCTTGGCTTTTGAAGAATACCACCTCCCGAGTTTGGGACTTTGCGAGGGCTAAATATTTGACCCAGAACTTAATTTAGACCCTGGTCCCTGTGGTGGAAACACACTGAGTACCTCCAAAAGTCCCTAGTTCCTGGGGAAAGTTCCTGTGGTGAAAAAGCAGCATACGATACAATTACATGTTAAGGTTTGTACTGAATCTTTAAAATAGTAAAAAACTTTAAATGATATTTAAATAAAAATTCTTTTCAATTTGCTCCTTTTCAGTATTTAATATTTTTTATTGAGTCTTTAACATTAAAAATACGCACATTATTTAAATATTAAAATTTCATTTATTACATTTCCCTTCTTTTCACTGTTTATGATTAGAAAACCATAAACAAGAAAAATGTTAAAGTTTTATATAATTTTAAAAAAGTGTGTACAGCATTCCTTTTCACTGTTAAATGTTTGTTTTTAGTAGTTCAATATTTAAATTAAATTCCAATTTGAACTTTAAAGATTCCGTATACATTTCCTCGAGTTGTTTTGGATAAATAATAACTCAAAGAGCAGATAAGTGTTATCAGAAACCATTTAAATTTGGTTAAAGTAAGGACAATTTAATGTTTATTTTTAAAAGACCCTCAGCTTGTAAAATTAAATTAAAGTTATCCTCTCAAGAACCTGAGGATCAACTTAATTCTTTGCTTCACAGTAATTTTATCTGAACAAAACCTACAGGCCTTGAAAAGTACAACTTTTTACACTTTGTACAAAGATAAAACTGTAAATCATTAGGGTTCAATAACCACATTTCCACCGAGTCCTTGAATACATTATATCCAGATAAAACATTCGTATTTCTACAGCACGTTTTGGAGTTAACATTTCTTCTTCTTCTGTGTTTTGGTAATAAAAGATTTTGTTGCTCCTGGCTGACCCCCGACGGTGCGCTTTTTAATAATTCATCACAACAAGCAGAAATAAAAAGCACAGGAAGAAAAAAATAATAAAAGTGAAACAACAAGTTCATTTCGGGTCTGCGATCGAGTCGAGTTATAATGCAGATTTAGTTCTTTGTGCAAAACTGGAGGCTATGAACCTCCATTTCTTTTTAGAAGCTGTTTATTAGCATGATCAAATTACCCCTTTACTCGTAGCCCGTAAAACATCAATGACAAAACTATAACAAAAAATTGTAGCAACAAACGCATAACAGATTCGACAAAAAAGCCAAAAATTCGGCTTAAAAACCTTCAATTGCATTAAAAAAACAAAACTAAGGAAATCACTTCTCACCAAACCGAACAGAAAATACCGACCGTAAAATGTCATGCGTACGATGATAAACGTCTAAACAGTGAAAGAGCACCTTGTAAACTTAGTTTGTGCTAAATTTTCCACTAACACAGCTCAGCCACTGCAGCGATTCGACTCCCATACACACACACAGACACTAACTCTTCCTCCTGTTATAAGGCGCCATACTTCTTTGCTATTTAAATTGCTTCCGTAGACATGTAAAATTGTAGACATGTAGAAAATGTTCACGAAACGTTCACTAAAAATCGCCGCGTAACCGAAATAAAGAAGCGATTTAAACTTTGTGGCGTAATCCGTGTACAAAATCGTCGCAAATAATTAAGAATCCTGCGATTCAAAGCTGATCGGACGATTACATTTCCTAACGAACTGCATTTTCATAAACACAATGGACTTCTCGCTACGAAGGGCTTACGGATTATTATATTTCGTATCCAGTTTAATAAATTGGGAACGACGTTAACAAACAAACATTAAATAACACTGTTGCTTGAGAGTTTTTAAGATTTACAGGGACTTAAAAGGCACCTCACCCTAACAGTGCCCTGTTGTGTTTAAACCCAGAAATCTTGTGGGAAAATTGTGTTGGGGAAAAAAAAAAAACGTTCCTTTTAACAAAACGACAACGTATAAACAAGGCACAAAAATGGGAATATCTGGCAACCCGGCATGGCATCCAGTTTAAGAGTGTGGCGGGAACAGATACGTTACGTGGCAGGAAAAGACAAAGGTGTGAACAGTAGAGTAGGCTAAATATATGGCGCCAATCAGCCGGAGAATGCAAACAAGACTGCAGGTGACACAAAAGAATCCAACACCCACCCACCTCCTCCACCTCTCTCACTTACTCACACACATACACACACACCCAAATGAGGGAGTAATCCATCATGGCTGCCATTTGCCAGTAACGTCTTTTTTAACAAAGCCTTGACAGATGGGAGGAGATAAGAGCTGGTGTGTGTCTAAGAGGGAAACCTGAACAGGCGAAAAAATTTCTCTCTCACACACACTCTCTGTAGCTATGAAAGTCACGTCCATGCATTTGCCTCCTCGCTAGAGACATAGATGATGAGATATAAAGTCACTCTTAACTTTTTCACCTCCGCTCTCCTTCTCCGTTCCTAATAATAATCCGTTTTATTTATACACCGCTTTCTTTTTCCACCAAACCAAGGTCATTTACAACGAGTAAACACACCCTAAACCTAAACGCACACACACCGTGTGATTTGTTCACACATCATAAACGCGTTCGCGTTGGCGAGGAAAAACCTCCAGCATGCTGTTAATGAATGAATGAATGAATGAATGAATGAATGCATTTGTTTATTTTTTATTTGCGCCTTGTTTTGGTTGCTTAAACAACCGACGAGGCAGAAAAGTGCTAGCTAAAGTAACATAACGCACGGTGAGCTAGTTAGCACGTTCAGCACATTAAATACAGAAGAAGGGTGTATACGTTATTACTTCATTATGCTATTTAAACGGTTTCCACCGTCGATTTAGATTAGCACATTTCTGTGATAGTAGAATGTCCATGGATGATCATATACGATGATGTAAACCACCTGGAGAGAGATATATACACACATACATATACATATACATATATATATATATATATATACACATACATACATACATACATATACATACATACATACACACATACATACATGTATATACATACATACACATACATACATACGTATGTATATATGGCGGCTGTGGCTCAGTCGGTAGAGCGGGTTGTCCACTAATCCACTAACCGTGGGGGTGGTGGTTCGAATCCC